>JBBPTE010000003.1:37533-115236 GCA_038093935.1 Tylopilus cf. pallidocervicolor | reverse complement strand
TTATTGGTGAACTACTACTAGTACATATAGATTGCACACCAAGTAGCAAGTGAGAATATGAGTTGGGTGACATATAAAATGTGGTGTACACGAGACAAAACGCAGCGCGCGCAAGATCAACCGCGGCGTGCACAAGACGAAACGCGGCACGCGCAAGATCAAACGCGGCGCGCATGAGATCAAGCGCGCACCGCGCAACGCGCAACGCGGTGGGAATAAATGTGCAAATATAGCGCCATAGGTCCCTGCCATGTTCACCATATTTGCCATGTTCGATGGGCGACGGCGCTCGTCCCATACTACTGCCGTCACCTGTGTGCGTCCTTTCAAGCTCGGTCGCTCTTCCTGGGTCCCCATCATCTTCTTTCGAGTAACGGTGCTTGTCCCGCGACACGACAGTGCTTGAGAGGACATGGTGACGGTGTGGGATGAGCAGCATCACTCGAACGAAGATGGCGGGACGCAACACCAGTGATGGTGCTTCAAAAGGACACAACGAAGGTGTAAGACGACTGCCACATCGCTCAAACAACTTCCGTGGGACGATGAACTCATCCTCTTTCAGAACCTTCCTGCTATAGCCGATAGTTGCAATTTACATGAAGAGATCCAGGGATTGGAGAGGCGGGTTAGTCACCAGACGCTTTAGTCACCGGAGTATTCCGAAGTCCGTCCCTCGAGGGACGACCCAAAATGGTTGTGCCCGAGACTACGTTACCTTCAGGTTGCGCCACTTGGGTCTGGTAAAGCAGATCCTCTCGTCCTCGGGTAAGCCTGTGCTTAACACTTCAGTGAGATCACACCAGTTTCGTGATACGAAATGACTGTAAGTAAGGTCAATGCTTTGTAAAGTTACTTTGTCAGCGGTATCGGACGTTTCGTCTTCACGTATCAAGCCCGCAGCTGAGCTCGATCGACCTGTCCATGTGACGCTGCCATGCCGCTACATTATTATCAACTAGAGTTTGTGCTTCTCACTTGACAGATCTTTCAAGTCGCGATGACACCGACACATGCGTGCCATGTAGGAAGCGGTAAATGCTGCTGGCAGAATAGCTTTTGAGAAGTAAGACGTTACTTACTGGGTCTCAGAGGAGACTCATGTTTATTCAAGTTGTGAGACTTCAGCGGTTGTCGGTCTATTCCCGTGCCAGTGTTCCCGTTGCATACTGGAGGGATTTGAAAGGCATTCAAATTGGTGCGCGAGGAGCTGTGCGGGACGACGGCCAGAAGTTGCGAACGTGGTACTACAATCCAATATACAGTGCTCTAATCATGAAATGGCGTATATGTTACATTCTACATACAATGTTCGGACTGTGGACAATAAATACCTTACACGTGAGCATTTCAGTGAACGAAGGAAGACGAAATAAAGACGAGATGACATTACTGATGCTCTCAAAATTCTAAAAAAGAAACATACTCCCTATCCTCCAATATGATCGATGTCGGCGAATATACTTTAGAAGTCGAGCGAGGACTGCCGGTGTGCGAACTTGGATAATACGTCGGCGTGGTGGGCGACGAACGTGGTGTCCCCATAGAGCTCGTTGACGAAGGCGTTTTGCCCCAGCGAAGTAAGAAACTCTGCCTCTTTCCTGGATGTCCTGTAACAGCGTCCTCACTGGATGAGGGGTTATATGACGCGGAATTAATGCTTGATGCTACCGCGTTGCTGATATGACTATCTTGACTGCGCCGGCTTTCCAAGGTTGTAGAGACTCCTGATGAACACGTAACATAACTTGTCCTAAGAAGAGATTGTTGCCCATTGAGCGTATATTAGCACCAGGAATACAATCGCGTCAGGGTTCATCGCACCTTTTGTCCACGCTCCCGTCTTCCCTATCGTCTGCCTGCGTGGCATGGTCGCAGCGCTTCGTACCTTTCTCCCGACCCTTTGTCGTAAAGAAGCGCTTTTTTGGCGCAGCACTCGGCCCTTGCGAGTGACTCCGCCGACGCACACCAGATATATTGCCGGATCCGCCACGACCGGACGAATGCTGGAATAATCATCAAAATGGCACGGACAGGCGGTGCGAGATGACTCACGACCACGTTCGACTCAGCATGGACTTTTCGTACCCACTGTTCATGCTGCGCCAGCTTCGCACTGTGCTGACTGAGAATAGATGCCGTCAGAGGGTGCGACTCCAGGTCAGAGATTAACTGCTGGATGTTTCCAGAGCCTCCACGCCCGCTAGACGTGAAGTGTTTGTGCTCGACCCCGCGTCGTTCATTGGCAGTTTCTGGACGCTCGGATTTTTTGAGGGTAGTAGACGTATCCTGAGGCTCTTGTGGCGAAACGACGAGTATGTCATCATCAATCGCTTGTGAACGTCGAATGTTGCCTGAACCCCCTCGTCCAGACGAAAGCTACGGACAGACACGTTTAGAAACTGCAGAGGAAAAAAGGCGTCCATAGCGTCGAACATACAAATGAGCCACGTGCCGTCTTCAACAGCGATAAATACTCCTGGGGGACCACGTTCACTGCTACCTGAGCCATGCGATACGGGTGTAGAGGGACAAATTTCCAACGGTAAGAAGTGTGGGGCTGCAAAGATCACATTCCTGCTCCGAAGACGGCTCGGGGGAGACATAAATGGTGGCTTCTAGGGTGGAGGGATCAAGATCTGCCTGGGAGATGATGAGAGATTTTTGCCGTACGTAGAGGCAAATGAACCGCTCCCGGGCGCCTGATAAGCATTCCTGTGT
The DNA here is from genome assembly GCA_038093935.1 of Tylopilus cf. pallidocervicolor. Classification (NCBI taxonomy): domain Eukaryota; kingdom Fungi; phylum Basidiomycota; class Agaricomycetes; order Boletales; family Boletaceae; genus Tylopilus; species Tylopilus cf. pallidocervicolor. Next base: position 112,515 of record JBBPTE010000003.1, on the reverse strand, counting down.
TTCGAAAGATTGAGTTCCGAGAAAGATTGACGGCCGAAACTGACCAATGTCTGGCGAAATCGTTATCTACCCGAATTGGCCACCAAACTTGGGTAGGTATGTGGTAATTTCAAACCAGCTGTGTACGTACCTGTACGTATGCGCTGACTGAAGACAGCCCATCAGAGTGGCACACATGGAGATAAATGAAGCCGGACAACTGACCGGCGTGAGCGCTGGCACGTGCTGAGGGTTATCAGTGTAAGAGATGCCTAGCTGTACCCAGCCAACATGGTTATTTTGGTGGGCCTGCTGTGGGCCTGTGAACGCTGACACTAGCCATGATCAATATCAAGACTGATCCATATCAAACGGCTTGGATCCGAGCCATGACCACGACCCGTTCGCCATCAAGGGTTCAAATGTTTCTCACCGTCATCAACATTAGTACACATCCAAGTTTGGGGATAGGCTTCCAAAGGTGTTATAGCTCTCGAGCCGGATCCAAACATGGTCACATAGCTATTGCGATAAGCACCACGAGATGGTGGGGTTGATGACGCGGCATTGTCCGTTGCTTCAAATGCCATCATAAGCATCGGCATTCACAACTTTAAAAAAAGGCTGCTGGGAGAAGCTGGTCGTGTGATTTTGCAAAAGAACCCGCTTCTTCTCGAACAGCTTCGCTCTCAGACATCGTGGTCAAAAACGTGAGTGGATTACGCATGATGCATTGAGGATGGACCAGAGTGGCGTATATCCTGTGTTGGTGAATTCAGTGCTTCGTGATGTCTGGCACACGACTCGCTCTTGGATTTGTAGGCTAATCTTACGTACACTCAAAGACGCGACATTATCTCGCATGACAAGCTTTAGTGTGGGAACAGGATGTGTATGCTGGAGGGGGGATAGGTGAGTTACATACCTCAAGTTCGCGCGACGATGTCGCACATGGAGGATTGGCCCTGAACTTCCGCAAAGAATGGAGTTGATACTTCGCGACCGCGGGTCGGATGTGATACGAAGGTGTAATGGATGCCACCCAGGACGCATCGGAATGGCCGTGAAAATAATTCTTTCGTCATCAAACAAGCGCAAAGACTCGAAATGTAAAGTCGCATCTCAAATTAATGACAGCCGTTGAGAAGACGAACGGATTGCACAGACATGGACGAAGTCTTGAATCCCCCACGGTCGACTAATTCCCGCACCGCTTTGCTTGGATGGCGGTGTGGTAGCTGTGTTAGTCAGTCAATATGTGGCTCGTCACAACAGTCAAATAAGTAAGTACCTAGGTGGTGTAAATGATTATGTCGCTCCGCAACCTCGAGATCGAGGCCTTGATGCGCTTGGAAAGGAACACAATCCCGCTGATACGATATTGTTTAATTGACAGTCATATCATTGCCAAAATTTCACCAGTTGTCGATTCGCTTCATTTTGGAAAGAGCTCGTTAGCATATTTCTCGCCAGGAACGGTACCGACCACAAAATTAGAGATATTGTATCGGTAGGGTTATGACGGGGAGCCACTGATTCTGTGGAGATCGGGTATACTTGTCGGCAACGACATACGCTCTGAGAATACAGCTGCCAAACATGGAAAATGATGAGTATCAGTGATGATAGATGGTGACAAGTCGCTGAAGGCTGAAGAACCCACAGGACCTGTAGACCAGGACCAGGCACTCCAACTGACACGAAACCAAGTGGTGCAGCACCATAACAATTGGAAGCAGTTTGCAAGTCCGCATCAAGAACCAGCCCGTCAACAAGACTGGAGACGAAGGAGATATATACTGACAGGACTAAAATATCCAAACAGGATTATCACCTCGACTTGACTGCTTTCGCAGGACCGCTGAGGATAATTTTTGCCATTGGGAGGCTGTCCACATCGGCCATAAGTCACTTCTGACCGTGCGCATGATGGGGCGGTCAATCACCATCTTCGCCGAAACACAGTCGTATTGGTATAGAGAGCTGATTGCTGCGAGGAGAAATGGCTGTTAGAGGATGGTAATAAGGCCACGAATGCCTCGGCGAAATCTACGTTGCATAGTGGTAGCATCGCGCGGGATGGGAAGGGAATCACTATTTCCAATTAGAGGCGAGGATGAATTCAGACCAGACCTCAGAAGCTCATCCCTACTCAAGAGGACGAGTTGTGAGTAAGGACGTGGGGATCTCATTCCATCAATTTACCTCGACTCTTGGAAAGCATAAACGCTTCACAAGAAGCCAGGACACGTCGAGTTCTGTATCTGAGACCATCACATGAACAGAGATTCCGTATACAGTTCCTCGGGAAGAAGATAACTAGGGTCATATCTATTAGCACTGCACCTGACAAACGCCATATAAAAACTTCGATATGACGGGAGAGACATTGAATCACTATGGGTCGACGTACTCGATGAGGGACTATCTGACGGGGTGGTCGATGCCTGCACAGAGAACAGAGTACATCCACGATATCGCTGGCATTTCCGCATTTCTGCAACAGCCCATTGAAGTATGGCGACAACGCGACTCTTCAGATGACCGCGAAAGAGTTATTAGAAGGGTGGAACGTGAAGCCGAAATGACCCAATGAGGTAGATGTGTGAACGGCGGAGAAGGGGACGACGGACAGTGGACGCCCAGGTATTCGATTATGTAATACCACTATAAACCCATCGTTTTGAATGATATTCCATGCGTCACCCCAGGCCGTCCCTCCATACCATGAAGAAGAGGTATGCACCAACCTCGAGTCATTGCTAAAATCTCACCTTGTCAGATATTGCCTCGCATACAAACGATTAACATTCACATCTGAGATGAGCTGTCCAAGGGGCGACATAGCCACCACACACTCACCTTTTTTTTCAATCCATTTCCGATTGGGGTAACAAAAGCCCTATGTAGGGCGTAACGTAACTAGGTAGAAAGGGGCTCCTGAACCCCGCCGCTTCCCTGATCGCGCGAATGCCCCACTAGCAGGCTTAAGGCCGCCCAGTGGTCCCGACGTTACCGCCGCCGATTTCAGACGCGCCTCAGCGGGCCCCTACATGGTGTACTGGTGTGTGAAGGGACCTTCTGACGATTGCGATGGTTAACATGAATCAGAATCGTCTGCAGATGATAGAGCTTGAGGACACTTTACGTGCGATCGAGGACCCCAACACGGGAGCATTCATCGTAGATTCCCTTGCGATTGCGAGGTACTCGGATGACACGTACTCTGAAATGCCAAAAGTGTTGAGCCCTGCGGTGTGTACGTTGGTGAAAGTGATCGAAGCGCATAATCGCCGTCACAATGAATGACGATCAAGGGACTTGACACCAACAAGCTGTGTGAACGTGGAAGGACTCTAGAATTCCTGGATACTTGGCGGTGGTTGTGACTGCCATTCTTGCAGGTTATCGGATTGGGCAGAATCATTCCAGCGGGAGGACTCCTAACGCAAGAATTCCCGCGCTACATTTTCCTGGCTAAGCATATTAAAAGCGGTAGCGTGAGCTGTATCGGGTCAGCGAATTTTGAGGACTCGTAAAGGAACGTTTACCAGTTCGCTTCATTCTGAAGAGATGCCGTCAGAATAGCGTTGCCAAACATGGAGATCAAAAGACTGTCAGTAGTGGTGACTGGTCGGAGCCGACTAGTCTCGAAACCCGACGTTCCAACTTAGGAAGTAAATGGGCGGTGCCTGGCGCATACGCTTCTAGTAGAAACAGGCACACTACAGTTGACATGAAACAGGTGGTGTGGTACCATAGCGATCGGGAATATATGTCAAGACCTGGTAACGAAGGAGATATAGATCCCTTACCTCGACTTGAGTATTTGAGCACGCATTGACCAAGATAAATTTCGCCGTCTGCGAGGCGGTTCACATCTGCTATAAGTCACTTCTGACCGTATGCATGATAGGACGATCCATTGCCATCTTTACCGGAACGAAGTTGTATAGAGGAGAAAGTGCCGCGGCGAGAAGTGACTGTTAGGGGATGGGGGGTGACTCGAAGCGGTCAACGTTACTTCGTGGTAAACTTGCGCGAGATGGAACAGAAGTCGCTATCTTCAGTTAGGGGCAAGAATTCAACCTGGTAATGCAACTCAGAACTTTACTCACCCGTCGAATGACCTAGGCCCTTGGGAGATCATAAATGCTTCGCAGGCATCAAGCTCTAGGTCTTGGACCATCATAAGAACGGAGACACTCTGTGTATAGCTCCTCAGGAAAGGTGCATTAGCACTGCACCTGAATAAGAACCCCTTACGGGAGGTATGTTATCGCGGTGAGTTGACATATTCGATGAGCGCTTACGCTTGCGCCGAGAACGGAGTCCATCCACGATATCGACATTTCTGCACCTGTCCAATGAAGTCTAGCAACGTGTCTCTTTAGATGGCATGACTGCAGGGCAGAAGAGTTGTATTGAAATGTCCCAACGTCGTGGACGTGGTGAACGGCGGAGAAGGGTGTATTGAAATAAATACGTACGAGCGTAGACCAGAAAGGCAAGATGAACGGCTAAGGGTCTTAGCCGAAATCGCGTGGAGATCGTATGACATTTTCTTCCTGATGCGTTTAGAGGGTTACCAGACGGCTCGGAGTGCCGTCGTTCTCTTCAACATCGATGTCGACGATTGAGACAGCCGGCGCGTCCGCCATCGAGCGACTCGACGACCGCGGTAGCGCCGTACGCTTCGAGACCCAGTGCGTCGTTATCCCGGATCTTGCGCACCGTTCGCGAAGGCCAAGAGTCGTCACCAAGTCGTATGCGCTCCCGCTCTGGAAGAGACGGGCGTCGTCCCCGTGCCCTTCTACTTCGACAGCGCTGCCAGAAGACGCATCCTTGGAAGAGAATCCATCTCACATAGTCCTCAGAGTACCCCTTCCAACGTACGTCTCCTCACATGTGGATATTGTCTGCACACCCAATTTTCTTCCAGTTTTTCGCTCAAACATCACACGGCATCTCGCTCTATCGATCACACGCCTCTCCCACCCTGCCTCGTACATCGTGCTCAGCCTTCTACTCCCTCTTGTCCCCGCTCTCCATCGTTGGATCGGCGTGGTCGTACCTTACGGAAAGCCTCCCCTTCCCCTTCCCTGTCTCACTCACACATCGTTACGGTACCCTTGCGTCCGTGTTGTGCAGCATGCCAGTCCGTCACCGAGGCTGCCCTCGTCAGTGGTGACGCGTGGCCAGAACACTTTTCACGCGCTGCCTCGAGGCGCCGTAGCTCGAGCTTGGATGGGAGTCCTCGTACCATCACCATCGCAGGAAGTGCCGCTTCTGCGTCCTATGGCAACCTAGGAGTCTCGATCAGTGTGGATGAAGTAGACAAGCGTCGGCGTGCAAGTGATACGGGTCCGTCGAGATACAGTCGAGAGCCATTTTCCGACGATGCAAAGGCCAAGGAGGAATACAATGGACCATTGGCCCTCCGTCGTACTACTGCATGTGGCTTGTCTGCTGCCGATGCTCGTCCGCCCCCACCTCCTAACTGTATGACACCCGCTACACCGCGCATTCCGGAAGAGGAAGATGAAGACGACGACGAGAGCGAATTGTTTCCTCTCCCATCCCCGAAACGAACACCTTCGGCATCGCCATCAGCAAGTCCAGCGGGGTCTCTGTCCTCTCTCATAGTTGCACCAGCTAATCAAAGCTCTACCCCTTCGTCATGTTCAGGAGACTCTACTGGCCCGCCCCCAAGCAGGCGACCCTTTCTTGCCCCACCAACTTGTTCGTCCTCTTCGTCTCTCAGTCTCCCGAAGCTCTCCGAGTCGACGACAGACTTGGGCCCAACCGAAGAGCCACCATCACCCAATCTCTTGAACGCATTTCCCTCTCTTTCGGGTCGTGTTCCTTCCAGATCGCCTTCGCCGCGCATCTCGTTTGTTCCACCCACTCCGACAGACCCGTTTCCCTCTACTATGGATAGTGCCCCACCCACGGTGTCGCAATCGCCCAAGCCTATACCCACATCCGCACCCGCACCTATCCCGATACCCTCATCTCCCCGTTCCTCGCAGTCATCTACCTCTCCCCGTCTTTCACCTACGCAGATGCGCTTCCCATGGCGTTCCAGACGTTCTGTCTCGACAGAGGTCATCTCCCAATCTCCTTCGACCACGCCGTCCTGCTCACCGTCTTCCTCTCCTACGTTGTCGACGTCCCCGAAGACGAGGAAGTCGTTTTCGATCTCGGCTTCACGGCACGTCATCGCGGACGTGCTACGTGGTGTTGGCGCGATGGGCTCTGGTGGCTTTGGGCCTGGAATGTGATCAGAACCCAGTATGGGACATTCCTCCCTTTGAGGCCGACGCCATGCATCCAATCCGAACTGGGAACCTCTTCATGGTCATTCGTTGAACGTGTTCTGGTGCACATGGGCGCACTCTACCGTTGTGAATCCATCCACACCCAGCGCGCGCCTTTTACAAAATCATTAATCGTACAAAACCTTCATTTCGTAACTGCTCTGTATGTGAACTTACTATTAGTGTACCATAGTCGCAGTGCCACGACCGACATTGGACGGATGCTTATAGTTTACGGTTTAATGTAATGATGCTGCGTGGCTATGGCTATAATTTATTGATGAGCGCTTGCTTCCAGTTGGACTTGCTGCGGTCATGATCAGAGCACCCACAAGGCCGTTTGATCATCAAGTCAAGCTAGCAACGGAAGGGGATAGAAATAAATTAATAGCTGGAACTGTTGATGGGACACGTCGTGACCGATCACGACAGATCGACCCAATGTGCCACCATGGCATGCGCGCCACTATCAGACGGTGTGCACAGCGCAGATAACCCAGCACTGGTTCAATGCCACCGGATGGATGGCTCAATGCGCCTCGGCGAACAGGGGAAAACAGGATGCGTCAAGAAGCGATATGGAGACCACGCTAGCGATGAAACCAAACACCCTGAGCGGGCGGCGGTGCACCAGCCACCCCGTGGTCGACGTGTGGCTAGTGCGTGTCAGCACCGGACCCAGCGGACAATACACCGCGGTGGCAAGAATGGTGATTTTGTCATGTTCAACGTCGTCGGGTTGGTGACACGATCGCGTCAGGGCCACACCAATCTGTATTCAGCGGCACAAGACGAGACGGCGGGAAGAGGCTGTTGGTGTGCGAGCATCTCCGGGCGTGATACCCACCTGAGACACAGGAACACCAAATGGTACCATTCCTTGGAACGTGACGGAAAACGGACGTGCACGAGACACCGTCAGGCTGCGATCAACTTCATTGCCGCCCGCGTCGGACAAGGGACATGGATGCGCCATGTAGGACAATTCCGTCAATGAGACTTGCACGCGAGCAAAGACTTGGCTGTGTGCCCTGTGAACGAAGATAACACACGCGAGAGATGGTTCGCGTGGAAGCCTACGCGGAGGCGCATATGCGGCACTATGCGCGTAGTTTAGAAAATGGACTCTGAAAAAGCATGCAGATGATTGTAGTTGGCAAGCGGTAATAGTATAGATCGATGCCTAGCTCCATGAAATCCTGGAGGGGTTGAATCTAAAATCTAAGGCAAGGTTTGACGGACACACGATGAGGTGAGGTACCAACTTGGCTTCAAACAATTTGGATTTCGAGACCATGATCTTGCCTTGAGAGTGGGGTTAGGGTTAAGGCGTATGCGTCACCGTTGCACGTGACTCATCGCTGAAGCGGGACGTCGGTGATGATTACCATCGCCTGATTCATCCGTCTCGCCATCCTCGGGCAGTGAGCTCGACAAAATGTCTGGTATAATGGGCTTCTTCAACTCGAAATTCCCGCCGACAATGAACCCGCGTGACCGACCATCCGATCCGCTGTCTCGTCTCCGCTTCGCCCTCGAAACGATGCCCGGTTCCCGCAAATACGTATTCACGCCCGCAACTCGCGCAGAGATCCTCTCGGAGCTGTACGACGCTTTCTGGGGCCCATACGCCCATCTCTTCCTCCCACTCTCCAACTCGAGTCTCCCCATGCACGCCACACTTGCCCAAGTCCAGGCAGAACTCGGATTTGCAGGCGCTGGCTCAGAAGATCCCGTCGTGCCAGGTCGTCCCTGTGGTCACATATTTACCAAAGGAGAAAGCTGTTTCCGATGCAAGTGAGTACCGCTCCCTCTTCTTCCTCACCGTCTTTCATTCACATCCCCCAGAGACTGTGCACACGACGAGAGCTGCGTGCTTTGCAGCCGCTGCTTTCGCGCCAGCTCTCACAGGGACCACAACGTCAGTTTCTTCATCGCCCAACAGTCGGGTGGTTGCTGCGACTGTGGTGATACAGAAGCATGGGGTCGCAACATTCAATGTCCCTTCCACCCACCCCTCCAAGAATCCGACCGTATCTTTGATTCCTCCGTCTCCGGCCCCGACGCAACACCAAGAGTACTCCCAAAGTCCATCTCCGACGGAGACATCCCGCCCGTACCTCATTATCCCTTTCGTGCCGCATTCCCTCCAGAACTCAGAGACAACATGGCTCGCACCATCGGTTATGCTCTCGACTTTCTTCTTGAAACCCTCGACTGCTCTCCTGACGAACCGAGCGTGCCCGCGAACGAAGCTGACCTTCGCCTTCAGCCCACCGCGGACCCCATGCAGAAAGACCAGTACTCGGTCATTGTATGGAACGACGACAAACACTCGTTCGACGAAGTCATCCAACTCATCTGCGACACGACAAACCATGATCGTAAAGAGGCGACAGCAATGGCACACGCTATCGACGAACATGGTCGCGAGATCATCGACATGAACACCAGCGTCCCTCGCCTCCTAGAGATAGCGCTAGTCATCTCTAAAATTGAGATCGGCGTCACCATTCGGCGCGCCTACGATACCTTTAGGGAACAAATTGTCGTCGTCATCATCGAGTGGCTTCTAGATCTCACCCGCAGTAGGCTCGGAACTGATATGCTCATCATCCGTGAGGTCATCGCAACAGAATTGCTCTCGCCCAGACGCTGCGAGGACGAAGCTCTCGTCGCACCCCATATCCCCGACCTCCTCAGCGAGATTACCAAACCAGCAAGGATCGACTGGTTATTCTTATATCATACTCGGCTCTGGAAGAAACCGCGCATCAGCCTAAAGGAGATATATGCATCCCTTCTCATATTATCCCATCCCCACAAACTTGCCATAGGTCTGGCATCTCGCCAATCAAACATTCCTAACAACTAAAATTATCTCTAGGTAGCCACTTCGCTGCCGTGTATCCGCGGATTGTAGATGCCTACCTCCTCGTCGACAGGGAAGCAGAAACATCCATCAAATATTTTGCCCTCCAACTCTTCACTGTCCCATCCGTCTCAAGTCACATTGTACGGTACCATGATCTTGTCACGCGTTTGCTCGACATCATCATCAACTTTTTCACGAATCAAATCGTCAACAAGCGTATCGTTCATGCCCCGCCAAATACGTCCGCGGTTGCAGAACTGGACGTGGATGGCTTCCCGTTCAAGTCCAAGCGTTTCATGCCGGTCTTCAGTGACCTTCGCTACCTCTGCCACAATGAACCCGTCCAGCAACTCATCGCCAAGAACCCTTCTTTCATTCGCAAATTCGCCGAGGTGTGTCAACTCTTCATGTGCGTCCACCCGAACAAACGCGCAGCCACCAACCACGTCGAGTACGAGACGGACGCTTGGATAAGCGTCTTTAACGTCACGCTCTCTCTTTCGCGTGTCATCAAGGTTTACGGAGACGCGTTTAGTCTGGCCACGCCGTCTCAGTTTGTCTTCGCTCTCTCGATAGTCGTAAAGGATATTCTCTCGGTATGCACGTTAACAAACGAGAAGCTTGACAAGAACAAGTTCTCAAAGCCTGCATTCCACGGCGCCCTCTTTGGGGACGTCGAATACACGATCGTGGACTTTGACGTCTTGGAGGGCTGGGTCAGCTTCCACCACTCGTTGCACTGGTTGTTGGCAGAGTTGTTGAAGAACGTCGATCTTCTTTCGGAAGAATCGTTGGGCCGAGTAGGCGTTGCCAGCGTGCGGGACTTGTTCATGCGGTTCGCAACTGAAGACAATATCCTTGTACTAATCGATTTCCCACTGCGAGGTGAGCTTCATGTTGTCCCTGTTCCCACAGCGACGTTAATTGGGTCTTATAGTGCTCGCGATGGTTGCCCAAATCCGCTCCGGACTATGGGTTCGCAACGGCTTCCCGATACGTGGACAACTGTTGCATTACCGCGATTTCATGCTTCGTGAGCTGTGCTACGACCAAGATCTGTTCATCCTACAAACGTCCTTCATCATCCTCGACCCAAACACGGTCCTCGTGAGCATTCTTGACCGATTCAAGCTTCTCCAGTTCTTCCGGGGGGCAGTGGTCCATCCGACCTACGAGGGCACTCAACTATCGAGCATGGTGGAGGAGGTATTGTATGTCATTATCACCCTGTTGACTGAAAAGGGTAGCGCGACCAAAATAGCCCTTCCGGTCGCCGTCCGACGCGAGGTCATACATGCCCTTGCGGCTGGACCGTGTACTTACACCGACCTTGTGAAACGCGTTTCCGAGCGCATGGCGGACGACGTCTGTTTCGAACACGTCCTCAGACAAGTCGCCAACTTTAGGGCGCCAGAAGCGACTGCCGATACGGGGAGCTACGAGCTCAAAGACGCGCTGTACGACGAGGTCAACCCGTTTTATTACCACTATGCTCGGAACAGACGCGAGGAAGTCGAGGCGGTGCTCAAGGCGCGGTTGAAGAAGCAAACGGGCGAGTCGGACCCGGTGATCGTACCCAAACCCATCGATATCGAAACGGGTCCATTCTCGATCTTGCCGTCCCTCTTGGAGTCAGAAGTACTTCTCCAAGTGATGTTTTACGCGATCTACAACATTCTCGTGTTGACGGAAGCGGCGGGGACGACACCTCCGTCTGCGGAGGCGATTCTCGACCAGGCGTTTTACCTCGTCATGATCGCGCTCGTGGAGCGTGCGTCGGTGTTTAGCCATCTGTCTGTTCTCAAGATGTTTGAAGACGGCAAGAACTTGATCGATATCATTTGCGCGATGGAGCATGTGGAGCACTTCAAGCCTTACACGGCTCGGGTGGGGTGGATTCTGGGGCAGATGTCCAAATTTGTCCCGGAAGAGGTGCAAGCGCGTCGCAGGGTCGTCACAGTCGCGGAATCTGGCCTCGATGCGGAGGCGCTCAAGAAACGGGCAGCCAAAGCGCGCCAAGAGGCGATCATGGCTCAGATGAAGGCACAACAAGCGAGTTTCGCGATCAATTTTGAGGATGTGGATGATGACGAGGATGATGAGATGGAAGTGACGCCGGAAGAGTTGGTGCAGTACGGTTCGTGTATCGTTTGTCAAGAGGACCTCAACGACTCGAAGCCGTGGGGGACGCTCGGGCTCGTCCAGCCTAGCCGTTTACTCCGGAAACACCCCGATAGTCACAGCTCGTATCTCAACGAGTTGATGGGGATGCACCCTTCGCTCGACCGCGCTTCTCAGCCACCCGCACCGTCGACTTTCCCGTCCGTGGACCCGAACCACTACGAAGACGTCACCCAGTTTGCACCCAACTTTGACGGTTTCCCAGCGCAATACACCCGCTTTGGTTTGTACACATCCATATGTGGGCACATGATGCACATGGAGTGTTTCCAAGTGTACAACACGTCCGTTCGTCAACGGCACCGTTCGCATGCGACGCGTAACCATCCAGAGTACATTCTTCGCAAGGAATACATTTGCCCGTTGTGTAAGAGCCTGGGGAACGTCATCCTCCCCATCGCCCGGCCATCGACGCTCCCAGCGACCACCATTCCCTTCCCGGACTGGATCCGCGCGGTGGGCATATCGATTCTCAAGTCCAAACCCGACGCGATCATGGACTCGCTGCAGTTCCGGAACGGCACGGGCGAGTTCGTCTTTTGGAGCGCGCAGGATCCCAACTACCAATTGATGATCCGGCGCGGCGACAACTTTGACACATTTAGAATGTTGGACAGCATGGTGAACGTGGCCAAGGTTTTCTCGCAGCAGACGCGTCATCTACGCGAGAGACCGGAGCCTGATCCGGGTGAGAGGGGTTCGGGGATTTATTTTCCCGAGGAACTGATTGGCTACACGATTGCCTCGATCGAGGTGGCAATGCGCGGGATGGGTGCGAGCGTCAATATTGCGGACGCCTTGACAGAGACGCAAATACGGACGGTACGGTCCTTACTGGGGTGTTTGGTGTCGCTGGCCAAGATCGAGCTCGAAGGACGACCGGACGGCGGGAAGGAGGCGGTGAAGCAGGCCATCATCAAACGCCTTCTGCCAGAGTGGAGCAGGACGTCGCTCACGTCGTATTCATATCCTTTACTGCTTCGCGATCCGTTTACGGTGCTCGTCGAGACGGCTGCCGTCGCGCCGGAGATGCTCCAGCACGTTCTCGTGCTATGTTACTATGCGTGCCTGGCACGCACCGTCATCGGGATGGTCTACGTCCTGAACAAGGCGCGATCTTGCAATTCCATCCCGGTCGCGTCACGGAGCCACGCAGACCTCTTTGGAGACGTTCGGATGTTTTTCATGTCCGTGGTCCGTCACTCGCCTGTGTTTGAGCACACCGCAACGCTCGTGTTCGAAATGTTTGGCGAAGCGCGGATCGAAAAGCTGTTGTACGCGTTCACGCTACCCTTCCTCCGACGCGCAGCCATCCTATGCCGTTCCGTGCTCCCGAACGCGTTCACGACACTGCCGTCGTCGGCGAATGCCCCAGATGACAACGAATACCGACGTCTCCTCACGCTACTCCACATCCCCCCGCTCTCCGACCTCCCCAACCAAGACACGCTCCAAAACGCGCTCTCGGGCTGGTGCGCCCACTATGGCCACTCGCACGCGGCGTCGCAGCTCAACTGCGGCGTCGTCCTGGACTATGCCGCCGTATACCGCCTCGCGCGGCTCCCGGCCGTGCTCGACAATCTGTTTCATGGGCGCGACAAGGTGCTGCGGTGCGCGCGGTGCAACACCGTACCGACCGACGCGGCGATTTGTTTGATATGTGGCACGACGTGTTGTATGCTCAGTTATTGTTGCACTGACGCGGACGCCAGTGGGCGGGGCGAGTGTAATATGCACACGCGCGAGTGGGTCTTCATCGTCGTTTCAAGTGTGTTATGTGTGATGGGGCTGACGGATGTGGTTTTTTTAGGTGTGGAGGCGCGATTGGGTTGTATTTCATCGTCAAGCGGTGTTCGGTGCTGTATCTGTACGCCAGCAATGGGTCGTTTGCGCAGTCGCCGTATCTAGATGTCCACGGCGAGGTCGATATCTCGATGAGGTGCGTTGCTGGCGTGTCGGTGTGTACGTTTGGGTACTTTATTCGTTTATACAGACGGGGACGACGACAATACATTCACAATCCGCGATGGGAAGAGATACGAAAGACGTGGCTCAACCACGGCATTCCGACGACCGTCGCGAGGAAATTGGAGAGTACCGTCGACAACGGTGGATGGGAGATGTTGTGAGACAGTCCCACATCGTGTTACATTCATATGCATAGTAGTCACGAAACACTATTCTAATGTTAGACGCGCTCGGATGGAAGGGCGTTCTTGAGTCGGCGCACAGTTCGGTCTAGCCCGAGTACGTCAATCGTTTCGGGAATAGTCGGACCGATCTGAGGGGAAAGAAACAGGTCAGAGGAGTGGCAAGTGGACGCGACAAAAAGGACCGACCTTCATCGCGGTCAACGCGTGTCGAAGCGCTGTCATGAAGAGTTTTTGCCTGAGGCCAGTCGCGTCGCATGCCGCGTGGACGAGCGACGAAAGATGAACCATCCCGCGTGGGTCTGGCTCAGCTTCGAGATGGCGAAGAGTGACATCCAGTGCTTGACCTGCGGACAGGTAAGCTCAGTTGAGGTGAGGAACGAGAGGTACACACGGTAATCGTCGTTCGATATCGACTGGCGCATGAGCTGCGCTTCGGGCGTCGCGTAATCCGGATCGACGAAAAAGAATGGTGCCAAGCTAGGCACGTCTTGTACGTTGGTGATCCGTCCCTGGACAAGGCACCTTTAGCCAGGGGATCATCCAGACAAAGTCACGATGCTAGACTTCACCTGTAACGCATGGATGACCTCGGCGATGTACTCTGGCGTCGTGTGTTGGCTGTCGAGACGTGTCAAGTGAAGCCATGCAAGTTTTGCACCTGGATGCGCGACGTACCTGGTCGGGAAGGAGGTCCGGATGTGATCGTGTATCCTGCGCGCATGATGCAACGTGCCTCGGTTGTCCTTCCAGCTGCGCATGAGATGATGTTTGTTGAGGTACTCGAGCTTGGCAGGCTCCAGGACTTGTCGACGATGCGTCAAGGACGCAAGGTCAAACTGTTCTTTTTTATTCAAGGAGACTATCGGAAGATGATTTGAAACGCACCTGCTGGATAAGTTCTGGTAACGTCAGGAGAGCCGTGCTTTCTGGACCACGGGCGGTGGTAGTCGAGTCCGAGGAGGACCGTGCTGCTTGACCCCAGCCCGCTAGGGCTAACCAATTAATCAACGCCTCTGGCTCCCACCCTCTTTTCTGATGTTCTGGTTAAATGTGGAGACAGGAACGGTCGTACAACGTACCATGAACTCGAGGACCGCAACATCGCCCTTGCGTTTTGACATCTTGGAACCGTCTGGATTCAGTAATATGGGAAGATGGGCGAATTGAGGCGGTTTGAATGACAGGCAAGAATACAAGTCGAGGTGTAATGGAAGGGATGGAAGCCATTCCTAAGGGGATACAGTGTGAGAAAGGATGGGTGGGATGAACGAGACTTACCTCTCCTCGGATTACGTGTGAAATCCCCATCTCGTGGTCGTCGACGACGGAAGCAAGATGGTAGGTAGGGAATAAGTCGGACTTGAGAAGGACGGGATCAGTTGGCAGGGATGCGTGCGCATCCCGCAGTTCCCCAAAGACAATGTCGTGTGCGGGAATGCGCGGAGGGAGCCTATCATCCTAGGCAAACAGTCGAGAACGGGGACGATACTGAGACGATCACATACGTTGAGCCTGACTATGGATTTTTCGCCGGCACGGACGCGTCTTGCGACCTCTTCCTCGGTGAGATGAAGACATGCCTTGTCATATGTGGAGTTGGATCCGGTGCGGGCCAGCCTTTCCCTCGTAGTAGCGAGCTGGTCTGGGGAGCAAAAGCAGCGGTATGCGTGACCGGACTAGAGGCGTAGCTGAGGGAGAAAAGCACATACGGCGGTGATAGTACGCACCTCCAAGAGTCGATGTGCGTACGAGCGATACAAGTCTAGACGCTCCGACTGCCAGAACGGCTGTGAAGAGGCAGTACAGGGAATGAATATCCATGACATGCCTGATGATACGGGCCATGTAGACCATCCAATCCTGGACCTTTCGGAGTTGTCAGCGTTTATGGTGTCCAAGGTGGTGATTTATCTTTACCAAAGTCATAGGACAGGCCTGCCCAGGCGAGCGCGGATCGAATGCCGTCGACAGCGCCTGGGACACATCGTGCCTACGACAGCGTAAGCCCGGACAAAGCCAAGTAGAGCGCAACATACGGTGTCCGTGTCCTCGATGCGAAGTATCCACTGACCGCCGTGTTTCTTTGCAAAGAGATGGTTGTAGAGGGCTGTTCGAAGGCCGCCGAGGTGCAGCGCGCCGGTTGGGGAGGGGGCAAAGCGCAGTAGGACGGTCATGACTCGTGGCGGTACAAAGTGTAGTGTATTTCCACGGGTATGTCTCCCAGCCCCATGTCGGACCTGACCGTCC
Organism: Tylopilus cf. pallidocervicolor; assembly: GCA_038093935.1. Lineage (NCBI taxonomy): Eukaryota > Fungi > Basidiomycota > Agaricomycetes > Boletales > Boletaceae > Tylopilus > Tylopilus cf. pallidocervicolor. The sequence continues at coordinate 96,760 of JBBPTE010000003.1, read as the reverse complement.
TTGTCTCGCCCACACCGCTGTATCCCAGACAGAGCCCGCTCGGTTTCAGTTTCGCCCGTCAGAGTCAAAATGACCTCACACGGCCAGTCATGGTCACGCTCGAAAGCGTCGACGCAGACGACGACGGTCCTCACTCGCCCGTCGAAATTTCCAGCTTCAACGCCGCGTTTTTGTCACCCCCAAGGAGGACGTTCAAGGCGAGGCCAACACCTCCCCAGCGACCTGCCTCAGCGCCTCTCCCGTCCTCGTCCGATTCCGAGGACTCGCCCATACCAGGCGTGCCCAGGCATTTTTTTCTCCCCAAGGACAGAAGTGAGCTCTCTCGCCCACCACCTCCACTTTGTAAGTACGCGCACTGTCCCTCTGATGGACACTCTGACGTGCCATCGCAGTTCGTCCGACCACATTTTGGCGAAAGACAAAACGGTCAGGGGTAGCAGCCGCCTCGTACTCCCCATCCTCACATCTTATCCGTCGATCCACCTTCATCGCTGCCGGCCTTTCACTGGACAAGCCCGAAGCGGACCTATCTGCCCTTGGCGTGGAATCGCGGGTGCAATTCATAGTCCTTGCTCCCGACTTCAACCCACAATAGCGAGTCTTGCCGGTGGGAAAGCATGATGTACATACCTAGATCCACTCATACGGGCGTCGCCGACCGGTATAAAATCAACCAGGCAATTCCATTGGCACCGTATTTTACAGCAGGAGACCTACCAAATTTAACTTCTTTGCTTGCGGGTACCTCGGTCGCCGACCCAAATGGAACCACCGGCATTCGGGATGTCGCGCTCCCAACCGATGTTCCTCCCGCTTCTTTAGTCCAAATCACTGCGTTACCTCCGGCGACGACATCAGCCCAAGATATCCTGCCGAAACTTCCGTTCCGTCCCCAGCTGAACGTACTCTATCTCATTCCATTATTTATCGCGCTTGGTGTCGTGCTTGGTGCTATAACTGCTGCAATCATGCTCAATTGGCGAGACAATAGATGGCGCGTGCGTCGTACTTCATCTTTCCTACCTGGTCCCCCGTACGTCCCACCAGAAAACGACGTTGAAGACCGCTTGCTCGTTCATGCACATCCAAGTATGGAACAGGTGTCTCTTTTTGCTGCCTCCACTCCGAGCAAATTTACCATCCACGGATCACGATACATACCCAAACGGACGTTTGCACGAAAGACTGTTGATATGACTCTACCATCCCACCCAATCTACACTCAGATCATCCCATCGAGTGATGGCGAAAAGTTCACGGTGGTCACTGAAGAGGATCCGTTCCTTCCAACATCCTCGATGATAACAAGGCGGTCTCCTAAATCATCGGACGATGTCCCCGTGCCTCAGATACGCGTTTCGCCGTCGCAACCAGACAGAGATACATCGGGCTACTCCAAAGCACAGCAGACCGGCACACCGAAGCCATTCCGTCGGAGCATGTTTGATATCTTGAAGCTCAAAAGTCCTTACCGCTCGACACTTGGTGCACGCAAGGAGTACACTACCCTCACGCGCAATGAAGAACCTGGTGACAAAACCAACCCTGCGAACTCGGCACATCGGGCTAGCAGTGTAAGGACGACGCCTGCCGGAGAAAGTATCTCTCACAGTGTGCGCCTCTCTCTGGACGGTGATTTTAATACCAGCGATCTCGGGGATGTACTCGGGCTACTTGGCTCGCAAGGCGAGAAGCAAGATGCCGTAGATTCTCCGGCACTTTTGTCAAAGCAGACGTTTTGTCTCAAAGAAGGCAGACTATCCTCCCCCACTCAGGTTGAAAAGGTGAAGAAGCAGCGCAAGGTCACTCCGTTTGCTTCCAAATTGCAAGGGTCGCCGAAAGAGGCAATACGTGGCGAGGACAAGTCAATGAGTAGGAGCAACGACATCGAAGAAGAGAATCACCCAGACATTTATACCAAGGCACCCCAACGACGTTGTTCCAGGACACCGCGCAAAAGGTCGACCGATGATGCTTCGAGGCGATCTTCAGCTCCTGACACGCATGCCTCGGTCTTACCTATCAGTCCGCCATCGTTGATGTCACCGCCACTCGAAAAGTCTCTCTTCTTTGCCTCGCCGTTACCCCCGAGCGCGTCTCTGGCAAGCCACGTGAATACCCTTACGGCCAGCCATTCTTCTCCCGTACATCACGTAGACGCCACGCCCGAGCTCTCTCTTTTCCCGTTACCCTCTAACAAGACCAAGTCGCCGAAAAAGCTGCGGACTAAGCGATCAGAACCTCCCTTGCCGTATCCCCCATACCCCGATCACGTTCCCGCCAAGCCAACGCCGCGGGAGCGGTCCAACACCACCCAGCGTCGGACCGTTTCTCCTGGTTCTCCCAAACTAAAGGGTCGTTCCACCAGCGCGGCGCATCCGGAAAGCACGGGAGGCGTCTGGTCGCTCGGGTCGCTCTCCCAATCGAGTCTTGCGATCGCGTTGGCGTCGTCGTCGAGCGCGGACGTGGTGGACAAGGTGAACGATATCGTCGCCTCGGGGTATAGCAAGCGGAGGTCTATTGGAGGAGAGGCGAACATACCAGATCCTGTCTGACACCCGGTTTTCATAGAAGGGGATCGCTTGGCGAACGCGCGACGATAAAGATGTGCTTTGATCTAGTTTTATGGCTTATGATGTCTTTGTTTTCTCCTTGACGCGTAGATTTACTATAAGGACTGCGTCTCGCCTTGGTCGACATTGTGTCAACGAACTTCCGCTCAAAACTTATTTAAACTACTGAACCAAGTCCAGTCAAGCAGCCTGGCCCGGCGTTTGTTTCGTTTATGTAAAGGGCTTGTCTTCGAGTCATGTTGGACTCGGACATGCCACCAAGTTCCAATCGCTGGCAAAGAAATTCAATAGCATCAACCCAACGTGCAACATGTTGAAGAACTTGGGCGACAAATCCGTTCCCTTACAAGCACCCATCAGACGGGCTCGTTGCGGTCGCTGCGTCTATTCTTCCAAAACAACAACCTCTCGCACTGACCGTTGCCAATAACACATGCTTGACACCGTTAGTAGGACATTTCCGTCTATCAGTGATAGAAGAGGACAAGAAAACGTTCGAAGATATCGCAACAGTTCATGCGCTAGTGTGTCGTATAATAGAACTACGCTCCGTACGTGCAGCAAAAGCTTGGCGGAACGACAAGAAAAAATAGAACTACAGTGCAGTAAAGTCTTTTTGGCCAAAAAAGTTATATGCCACTTACACGTACATCAGTCAAGCAAGGATGATATTTGTGAAATTCATCATAGGGAACTTTGCAGGTGGGTTCGACGAAAGCCCCAAAGAACCCTGCATATTCGTGTCCCAGCGCATGGAAACGAAGTCATCAAAGAATCGATTAAAAGACCAAAACGAACCCGAGGAAAGTAAATGGTAGTGACTGAGTGTCGTCATGCAATCATCAAAGCACGTCCAGCATGCGCGCTCCCTTGATCAACATTTTTAACATCGCCGTCGAGGGCTCCCCCACCTGAACCGTGATCAAACTCCCCGTAGCGACTCTTTGGTGCTTTTTCACGTGGATGTGCGTAGGAGTGAGTAACAGTGCACCGAATGGTTGTCTCAGTCGTACGAAAAACCTGAGGGCGTTCTTCCGTCTCTCCGTTGGCGTTACAAGCGTAGGAGCCAGGGACGAGTCCACGTCGCCGGCTAACGCTCTAAATGGCCATGAGATGTCACGAATGATACGTGTTATAACCACTCGTTCGGCGGCCAATGTGGTGTTGTCGAGGACAATAGGCAATGGCAATTCTCGAGTTGGAGGAGACCAGTGGTTTGCGTTCTCGAGGTTGGCTCCTGGGGGGTTACTAACAGGTTGTATGTCGAGCAGGTAGTCGATCCAAGGGTGGACAAGCATCAGGGAGCCTAGCTGAGAGAGATCTTCCGTGGACCTGATCTCCACACTTCCAAGGGCCCCTGCCTTTGCACGGAACACATCCCGACGCGTCCTGAGTCCCCGACACTGGTCCGAGTTTGAAAGTGAGGCAGGGAAGCTTTACGCATTTGGCGACAAAGAATGGCACGAGGAGCTCATGAAGCCGATCGTATAGATCCATCACTAGTGTGAGATTGGACGAAGATAACTGTAAATCGTTTGCGGTCTTATCCACATCGGCACTTGCCATGGCTTGTGGAATGTGTGAAGTTGGTGACTGGCTAAACATCCCGATACTGGCCGGAAGGCAACTATTAAAGGTTCCAGAGTTTCCGGTCCATGCAAGGATGCTAGTGTCTCCGGAACTTGTGAGAAGCTGCGCTAAGAGTCTTCCGAGCGCCTGGTCCCCTTCACCATACACAATAGGCAGGGGATAGAGAAAATCCCAAGTAGTGAGTAAGCCGCATCCTCGACGAGGGTTGTCTCTTCGCGAAGCTAGACATAGCTTCTCTCGAATGTCATGTGAGCCTGGTCGGAGGTCCTTTAAGGCTCGTGTGGAGACGCCGGCGGCCTCTTCCATCTCCGAGACGATCTCGGGAGAATCTTTGTGATTGGGAATATCGAGACCCAGATACAGTTCCCAGTCTTCGGTATAAAATCGGACCACCCTAGAGGCATGATATTCCTGCAATGTCCAAGCCCGGGTGTTCCAAATGCTCCCCATAAGACCACCACGCTGCGATGGAGAGTGGACACCACGGAGGAAAACGATTGTCACAGCTGAACCTTCGTACCACTTGAACATCGCCACCAATGCTTCTTGGAGCACTAGAATGTCTGATTTGTTGATACAGCAAGTATCGCTCCATGCCTAATGGAACCCGACATCTCTTGCGATCTCGCAAAACTTCCGCAGCTTGTTATGAGTGAACGACTCCTTGAGATCGTACACAGCAGTGTTTACAACACTTTCATATAGGGGTTCGTTATCCTCCCAGGTGTGCGAAAATGTGGCGTAGCGGTAGTACTGCGCAACCTCTCGCTCGATGTGGGCACGATTGATGTGTGTCGTCATAGAGGATATCAATTCCTTGAAGACAGGTAATGTTTCAAACAAGGATGATTACCTATGTTTGTCGAGTAGATGACCAGTGATAGTGTGAATGAGGACACGTGGTTAGTAGCGAATCGTATCCTGAACAACTTTGCGGATCACGGCCTTGGTCTGTGGTGGAGTTACATATCCGGCTCGACGCTCTGGGATGCGGGATTTGCGACCAAACGTTGTATAATGTGGACGGACTTACCACGAATGTTTGTATCAGGCGATTGTGAGATTGCTCAAGAGCATCATCTCGAATGAAGCTATGGCAGTGTCATGCTGTCCTGAAAGCTGCATGCCTCCTCTCGTATCCCCATGGAGACGTTGGATCGAGTTTTATCACCTAATGGTAGTTTTATTAGTACGAACTAGCCTAGGCGAGAGAAAGGGATGCACTTCATCCGCGTCTGTGAGGCCCTTCTCCCATAGCCCCCTGGCTACGTAAGCCTTTACATAGAGACCTTGTGGTAAATCCAGGTCGAGAGAGAGTGCAACAGAATATTTGGATACAGCCGCGTCATATCGTCGGTCATCCATTGCCACATCCCCAAGATTAACTAGTTTTTGGACAAATTTTGTCTGAACGCTAACAAGCAACTGTCAAATAACAACACCGTCTATACACAATCAATAGCTGCTCACCGGAAATCCATTCCTCCTGCTCAGCAGGCAGGCTTGTCTCCCCTCTGAGTTCGCGCATCATTTGATGGAAGCAGTCGGTTGCATCCGTCATCCTGTTTAGCGAGTCGAGTTGTTTATAGATTGTTTGATAAATCGTGAACCCTGAGGCTGCAAATTCCGCACAGATGGAATGTCAGGCCAACGAAGGGTAACAAGGGAAACAATACCCACGCCGGTAGCAGCAGACAATGTATCTTGCCACGTGCCACCTTTTAACTTCAATTTAGCCCACTTCAAAAGTAAGGTTGCACGAGGCATCAACATGGTATCGTCTGTCCGTGTCGGGGAAGTTACGTCGCTATTGCTTTCGGGAGTGGCAAGATACCGTGGCAATAATTCTGTGGTGAATTTATAAATGAATACCAGACGGACATAGAAATGTGACTCGCCAGAGACCCAATTGAAATAAGCGTTTTCATCGGGGGTGGTTACGATCGTCAGCAGAGACGAGCCCGCCTCCTTGATACGACCGGCGCCATAGAGGGTTTCGCAATAACACCGCTGAACTGAATGGTCAAAATCATCAAATTTCCATCCAGATATCTGTCAAAGGTTTTAGGCGCTCTAATAGCAACATAGCCGCCGGAAAGCCCACCAGCGAGACCACCAAAAGTAATCGACTTGTATGGTGTTGTACTTGGGTTCGCGCACAAACGAATGATTCTATCGCACCATTGAAGTTACCACTCTTCATGCGCGATTTGCCAAGAAGAAATGCATATATGCCTTCCGGAAGAGTCAGATATCATATTTACTAGATGTACACGAGGTGTACACATACTTGGATCATGTAGCATTCTGTGCTCAAATGGAGAGTAGGGATGATATCGCTTACGCGGGATATCGCACCATCATAATCCCCGGCCATACATACAATGACAGCCTGAGGGATATGAGTAACTAGAGGGATAATTATGTCTCAAGGCATTGTATACACACCTTGATCAAAAGGAGGAAACCAATATAAGTTGGATGGGAATGTTAAAATGCAATGTCGCATGCTCGAAATGCCTTGCGCCTTTCCCCCCTGCCGAGTAGAGCTACACTCTTTGCAATGTAGCCGATGACAGATGGCTGGATTTGGATGGACTGGACGCAAATTAGCGTCTTGAGGTCTGTGGGAGGGTCACATGAAACATACTTGCTTGGCATCGGCGATCGCTTCGTCCCACTTTCGCAGGCATTCCTGATGGCGTTATCGGAAATCCCTTCTTCCGACAGTAGCAAGCGTGCGCGGACAAGAGCTCGACTAGCCAGTACATGATAGTGTGGATCCTAGGCTACGGTCAACGACTCCAGCGCATCCGCAAGCTTGCTCCGCTTCCATAGATCGAGTACAGAATCACAGACATCAATTTCAGGTCCCTGGGAAGAAGATGAATGGAAAAGGATTAGACGCGGCGTGATCTGGAATGAGACAACGCTTACAGTAATGCGAGAGAGGCATTTGATAGTAATTTTTTCCCTTTCTCCGCCAATCGCAAGAAATCGACCGTCGGGTGAGAGTGCAATTGAATATATTTCCTGACAGAGATGGATTTGACCGAGTTTTGTGTGTGTTGACGTATCCCAAAACGTGACGGTACGGTTGGCAGAATATGCGATGAATTCGCCGTGCTTTGGCATGGAGATGCACGAGGCGCTATCGCAATCAGGGACGGGCCATTCCGCGGTCACTGACCCCAGGGACGCGTCTATTCGTTTTATTTTCCCGTCTGACAAGACGAAGAGGTGGTGGTTGGACCAGACGAGACTGGCGTTGTACTGGCATGTAGAGACTCGCACGGGTATGTCTACAAGGGGGTGAGTGACGTTGTCGGTGTCATGGAGTCGTATGGATTTTTGAGTCGCTGAAGCGACACGATCGCCTCGTGGGGAATACTTGGCTGCCCATACGCGATTGTCGGGGCGGCGGACAACGCGCTCCCGGGTTGCGAGGTTCCAGATCGTCGCCGTGCGATCGCCCAAGGCGACGAGTCGCGTCGCATCGGGGGAGAAGTCAAGACCTCGAATGACGTCTTCGATCTTCCAAAATGTTTGTTTGTATGTCTTTGCATCCCAAACCATCACGTCGCCCCAATACGTCCACTTCCCGTCATTTGAGCAGGCGACACACCGCACATGGTCTGCCTCCATCGATGCCATGAGCTGGCTGTCCTCGATTCGCCATATCCGAACCCCCTTCGTACTGCCGCTCACAAAATATTCATCATTTGCTGCTAATGATATCGGGGGTCGATCCGAAATGGACATTGAAGTCGATGTCGTGGCCCGCAACACGGTCATCGCTAGCGGAGGTAACACTCTCTGCAAGGGAGGGGAAGGAGATGAAGTTGTGGTCCATTTATGTACTGGTTGTCTTTGACAGGTTCCGGCGCTTGCGCAAACATGGCCACAGCAAATAAGGCACCGCGTCATGAGGATGCAGCACGATCAGCCAGGCAGACAATACGGCTCTCCCTCTGTCGACAGTTGATAGGCTTGTCTGTCTGACTCCTGAAAAGGGTTGTGTTATCCCGCATGCTCACTTGACCACAGCATTATGTATAAACCACAGCATATAGCACCATTCCATGTGTACAGCCTCGAGCGCAGCATCAACAACCATGCTTCAGCCACGATGACGTCGTCCTTGCGCAGGTAATCGGCGCTATCTTCTGCAGCTCAGCCCTTACAGTACCTAAACGTGATGCCATGCGTTGATAACATCATCCAGTGTTTTCCCGCTACAGCTCAAGCGGCACAACGTCCATGAGACGGATGTTCGCAACTGAGAACAGATTATCGAGAGTATCTACATGGCCAGGTTTGAGTCCTACGTGACCCTATAATCAGGTCATATTTTGCGAACGAAGATGAATATGAATATTGATAGTTGTTGCAGATGAGCGATCCTCCCCGTCTCCTAGTCGTCCGGCGAAGATGGCTGTACAAATTCGTTTTAAATCTCCTGTTAGGTACGTTTTACAGCGCTCACGCCGATGAGTGGTAGGCGTTTCATCCCCAGTGCCATGGATAAGTGTTGTCTATTCGTCCCCGGAGGTGTCGCAACCTGTATATTCCTCTGATGCTCGTTTTCGATGGGTAGGACTAAAATACTGATGACCAGGTGACGCCCTAGCAGATCTCCGTCAAGCACCGCAAGAAAGCAAGGGTCAACGAATGTTTCGATATCTGAAATGGTCGCCACGTGGCATACTGCAATGAACGACCTTTCTTCGATTCTAACGCCTCCCGAACTCCCATCTTCGATCTTGTCGAGAAAAATTTCCTGCGTGTTCTTTTCACGATTCCCGAATATGCTGCAAAATCGTCAGGCTATTTCGGAATATATTCAACATAATGACGATTATACCCCTCAAGTCATCGGCACGAACTTCGTCGTGGCTTGCCTCTTTCTCGAGCGAGGATATCTTGAATTAGATGGTCAACGAATTCGTCGCTGCGTCACATTTCAAGGAGCAGATGTCTGTGCTTAGAGATGACGGGACTGCTGAAAGTAGCCTGATTCTACTTGGTATCCCCATCCTGAGTATTTGTTAGGTATTCTAGACAACGAACACGGGAATAAAGATTGCCCTTTACAATGTACACGTACAAATCACCTTTCCTTTCTCTTGACAATACAGGTTCAAAGAACGGATTCCCCACTCCCTATAGCTCACAAAGGTGGCAACCCCCCAAGCCTATCCATGCACTCCAATACCAGGCCGAGCGCAATCAGCCCAAAGCTCTCTAGCCCGAAATTTTCGCCGGGGGATGAAGCCTTTTCGAGACTGAATTTCCACACGGCCCACACAACAGCTAGCTTCTCTCGCAGTGCGTCATCCGAAAGTTCGTCTAGCCTTCCGACGAGCTGTTCCTTGACGTCCTGGACGAGGAACCCCACGTTTTCCCTCATCGCGTGCAACCGACTGTTTCTATACTGCTTCTGCACTCCTTTGGCCAAGATAGTCCCAATAACCAGCTCTTCTTCGCGCAGTCGGGATCCAGGTACTTTGGACAGAGAGAATGCGTTCGATATGTATGTGAGTTCTTCGCGGTACGATGCGTACAAGGAATCTATCCACGCTATTGGCGTGTTGCTAGACGAGCCCGCCAGGTAAGGTCGCACAAGTGGACTAAGCGTATCGAAGATCGCGTGTCCATCTGTATTGCTCTGATGTTGGGGTGGAGTTGGGGTGGCTTCTTCCAGAGTTATAGCGCGGAAAAGGTGACCAAGCGCACGATCGGATTTGTAGTAGTCTGAAGATCGAGGGTCACTTTCTTCACTCATGTTCCAGTCGGGTTTGAATTTGATGAGCGAGTGCGGCATATCCCTAATATCTACTTTGTTCCCGTTCTTCGGGTAATCCACAGCCCAGCTGTGCATCTCTGCCAGCTTGAGGCAATCTGGGTCACGCGTTCCGAGCTTCGGTGCATGGTCAGCTTGGCAGCTGAAAGTTGAACGATACATGCCTTGGACTGGTCTGTGGGTCGTGGCAACTAAGACAACGTTCTGCGCATATCGGATTGTCGACTCACCTGCAATCGTGATGTGTTTACTGGCGACCAGACCCTTTGGTTTGTTTCCATGATTACTCTAAGACATCCAAAAGAGAATGACTTCTCGTACCACAACATCCGAGTTGATATATTCGACGATAAAGTCACAAACATCATCAATTGTACTGGGCCTGTCGAGCTTGAAGGGCGCCACCGCCGGATATGAGGCAGGATCTTCGTGTTCGGGAACCAGAAGATCGCCATATTGAATTACCGCATACAAATCACTGTAATCGTGAATTACGCTGTTGACTAGGTTGGCAAGGGAAGTAGCATACCCGTCGAGATCACCTCCCGCCAAACCATTTGGTAACGACCAAGTCCCTTGGACCATTGTTATCATCCAAGACGTAAATTGTCAATCGAGACCACACTTGCCGGTGCTCGGGAATACAACAACGTTCTTCAGATGACCAAACAGACATACACGATCCTCGGGAGGTGGCCCAATGGCATATACTCGCTGTACTATATACTCGTCAGTAATCTGAATATCGCACAACAAGAGAAATCGCCACCATCTCCAGGATGAATGACAGGGTTTCGAGTTATGACACACATCCCTTGGAGATAACGAGGGTTCTCATCCTCGGGATTTTGTACGCATGCTGCGAACCGGTAAAGTTATTACCCTCGTGGCCGGACTAAGTACGTACCAAAGATCTTGCCTTGCGGAAGGCAATACACGTTCTCGAGGCCTTTTTGCACGTATGCTGGACCCTCGTCCGCGACCCCTACAAGCATGTGGCTATCTGGAATCTGGATACGAGCCTCATATTTTACCGCGCGCAACACGTGGTTGATCGCGCACGCACGAAGGCGTGCCAAAAACGGGGTATCTAATGGTCGCTGCAAATGGTTTGGTTTCAGTTCCAGTCCTAATGCGTTTAGTCTTCTGAGAATTGCAGCGAGTCGATAATTGAAACATAGCCTGTTCGACTCGAGCAACTTCACATAGAGAGCTGCAGAATCGTGGGCCATGCGTGTGTTGGCTACAGTAGCTTGTTGAAGCTGCATGAAAACTTCCTTTGGTGCACCACGGTCTTCGAGTACCATCACCAATGGTCTGTTACATGATGAGCATCTCCATTCAAGTGAAGACCGATACCAACCTGTTCAGGTAGGGAATGTTAGGCTTGCCAAAAGCAAGCGCGATCTCTATGGTTCCATACTCTCCCGGTACGTCAAACTTTTTCATGGAATCCCGAACACACATATGTATTCCTTCCAATCTCGAATCCACAGAGACCACACCCTTGCACCCCAAGAAACGAATCTGATACTACTCAAATATCAAAATGAGCGTCACTTGGGAAATATACCCTCAGACTCACGGCGGAGGGTACGATAGAATGGACTGAAAGAGAAGGACTGTCCTCACACAGGGCTTTCCAGATCAGTTCCGCCAGACCAGGTGATATCGTCCCAACGCCGTCCGTAAAGTTGATCCCGTTCTCTATAATGTCAGGCATCTCAGACCACTGATCCCTCCCGATGCGGACGGAAGGATCTGTCCCACTGAAGGCTTGCTATAGCACGATCAATGAACGTCGATAAAACAAACGTTTCGACTGACCGCCATTCGAGCTCCGTACTTGGATGGACTCGTTATAACCCCACTGAAGTCTCCGAGGGAATCGCGGATAGTATGAGCAGTCACCAAGCCCAATTCTGGATGCTTGAATGCGCTGACATACCAAACGGCGTGTTCTCTAAGAGCAGATGACGAATAGCCCAGGAAATCAAAATGCCTCCCTGCGAGATCGAAACCTTCTTTCAGTAGCGTACCCACATGTTCCTGCAGGTAAGATACACCATCCACGTCTCGATCCCACCTATATTGATGGTGATCTTCGTCACGAAAGTCGACGCGAAGAAAATGGTCCTCGTAGCCTTCATATTCACGTATGACTCTGTTGGATTGAGTGATAGTCGGCCCTTCCAAGAGAAGTCGGGTGGGTGTAAAGGTGACATGGTGACAGAAAAAGCGACCCCTGGGGGGAGAGGCTCGCGGACGCCGAACCTTTTCCGCCAGGACTCTCTCGAAGCACTGGAATATGGGTTGGCCCAGAGGGCGACAAACCGCAGCTTTTGCAAAGCGCCGCATGATGTCGCCCGCTGTACCGTTACCGCCAGAAGAATGGATCAATTTCTCGATTCGTGGACGAAGTTCCATCAGTTCCACCGTGTTCGCAGCGCCGTTGTGTAGAAGAGCGGAGATCTGAAATGCAACCCGCCAATTGGAAGTAAGAAGCGGAGATCGTAGCCATATCATGACTTCATTTAGTCTCTTGCGGCCGAAGAACTTTTGACAACCATTGGCTTCTATAGTCACACCCTGCTTCGGAGGGCGTATCAATGAGGTGCGACAATAATAAGCAAACCTGTCAAGAACATCTTCGAAGCGATAATCGGTGGCATCGAACAGTACGACGCGCAGTTGATGTGCATACTGAGCAACGGCTTCGTGGCCTGGGTTCATGGATCCCACCCGATGTCGGTACTTTCCCTTTCGAGTGTGTTGAAGAGGGAGAAATATTTCCTCTTTGTGGATTATGGGTGGCGTTAATAAATCGAAACAGATATCTATTCATCGTTTGTATGAAATCGCGCTGACAAATATACGATCACGTACAAGGGTTTCTAAAGTCGCGTCCCATGGCCATTTTGTTGATACTCGCAAATCGAACAATGAGATTGCAGAACGTTTGTTCCTGAGTAGGATCACCGATCTAGAACAGTCAGGAGACAAAACATTCAATCTGGCTATAGCGATCCTTACTTGAACTCGAAGGGATTTATGTTCATACTCGAAGAAAAGTAACCCCATGCTCTTCTCTGTAAGATCTTGATCCCATTCGATGGAGAACGAGCGAGGGTCTCGAGGGTTTGCACCCTTGGGATGATAGAAGGTACCTAGTTGCGAACAATGAGACATGGTCACTGCACTGACTTAATGGTCGACCGACAAACACAGACCAATCTGAACATGTGTGAGGTGGAATGGGTCACAAAGAGTGTTGTTCCTTTGATTGCGATCCTTTTCGATCTCTGGATCTACGAAAGGGGCCTTTTCAAGTTCGAGGATCAAGGACTTTGGAACGTCGTTTCTATTGGGGAGAAACCGGAGCTTCTCCCCCCTCACTTTGACGGTGATTCGATCCTTTTCGGCAAGGCGTTGAAACTTCCTTCCCTCCTGTCTCGTCATCGTGAGTGTTCCGGTGCCATTGTTTTGTACTCCACCCGCTGCACTCTCCTTCAGTTCAACTTTGAAATTAGGTAAACGTTCCTTTGGTCCAGTGACAAAGTCCCCGGGGCAGACGTGTAGGGCCTGAGACGCGATTGCATCCGTGACCTCCCATTTATCGGCTTTGAAAGGGATGTTTTTGACATAAAATTCCATCGGAGTAGTCGAGTCGTGTTCACTGAGAGTTGTAGGTCACCGTGGATGTTCTACATCGATTGATAAGCATTCCAATCGTGGAATTTGAAGCGCCCACATTATGGTTGCCGAAATCTTCTTTCCTGTTTCGGACCCGGGTAGCAGCTCGTGTGCACTACGTTTCCAGAGAAAACAAGACCCGACTCTTGAGATTGGACGCTCTAATTGCGAGAATTGCAGTTGTCGAAACAAAACAAATACAACACTGCCCTCAAACTCTAATGTCGCAGGGCACGGAGTCTACTGAGACATTCTGGAAAAACTATCATACAGGATTGAAACCGCGCTGACTAGGAATAAAAGAGAGCGTTCGGTGGAACGGGATGAGATCCGACTCGTCACGTCAATGCTGACTCAGGCCCTGCCACGACATTCGGGGGGACACGACAAACTGCCATGACGCTCATAGGATATCTGTCTGCTTACATGACCTCTTTAGTGATTGCCAAGATATATGTGTGTGGTAACGCACTGCAATCGAACAGGGGATGATTGTGATTTATGAGAGCATCTCTTCGGCTTCCGGCCGTGGCAACTGTGCTAGGCTGCGCATTCAAAGGAAACCAGAGATGTTTTTTACTCACGTTGTTGGATACCAAGTCACTCTGGGCACTTTACATAACCAGACTCGCAGCCACTGGTTACCTGTACTCATAGGCACGTTAGTAGTGGACAATGTCCCGAGTCCGAGTCGGCGTCGGTTCCGCATGGTGACCGCCTCTGCCCGCCTCGATTAGCTAAGATGCCCTTTTTTGGAGAGTATGGTGGTTTCACAACCACTCTGACATCCGATGGCAGTGGCAGTAGCATCAGAGTCAGCGATCAAATAAAGCCGATGCCGACTTTGAAATGCAGCGCTATGAGCGCCTCCCCTGGCTCACCACGCTCTACTAGGATCCGTTGGCTGGCCCGCTCGCTGTGAGCCTCCTGTCTTATTTCACGCTATAAAAGGCTCACGACATGGTGGATGGCCCCGCCCAATGATGCTTCCACCATGCCCTGGTGCCCTATCCTGTCTTGCTTTCCGCGCTACAAAGCGTACACACAGATCAATGCGATGATGTGGGACGTGCGGGGTAATGAAGATGAACAACCGATGATGTCTTCGCGTCCACGCTACCCGGTGCCGCCTCCGTGTGTACACCGTGACTGGCGCCGAAAATACTCGCTGACTGTCTTGAAATAGCCCAAGAAATCCTCCACAGATGAAGTGAGCGCATCTCGTGTATTCTTCCCTGTTCGATCCCAACCCTGTCCACAGGCAAACAATACCAGCATATCCTGCACCATTCATTCCTCTCGGTTTACCCCCTGTCCCACCACCAAGGGTGTCTGCTCCAAAGTAAATATCTCCTTTTTTCGTCACTATGGAAACCGTCGCTGAATGCTGTATCCCTCAGTACCTAGTAAGTTAGACATCGACTAAAACCGAAATGGTCTTCACTTCCTGTCTCTCAGCCCGTCCTACCACACTTTCCCACGTTCTGCATTTGTTTCCCCCGCCTCTGGTATGCCTCTTTCCCGCGGGCCGCCCGGACCACCTCCCCAAATGCCAATCTCCCGACCGTTTCCAGCTAACGCGCCTTCCCACCACCATTCGAGTCACCACCATCGTTCCGACAGGCACGCGCGACATCATTCACGTAGTCTGTCTGCGGCAACGTCTCGTCACGTTCACTATGCGGACGAGATATCCCAACCTCGATCACGTCAGATATCTACTCAGGGTTCGCATGTGCCTGGTGCAGTCAAACCGTTTCCTGTCGCTTCCGCGTCTCGCGATATGCGCTCTACCGTTGCCCAGCAACCAACACAGGGACATCGCCGCCGAGCGAACTCTACGGGAAACGTTACCGCGCCGGTGGCTGCCAATTTTGCACTGACCAAGTCGCAGCAACAAGCACACGCGAATAGTGGACACGTCTATTCGATGTGTACGGGGAGGAAGAAGGCACTGTGTGTGAGTGAATGATGTTATTAATGCAATATGTCCTGTGTCAATCGTTGATTGGATCGGTATTCAGATTGGTATCAACTACATAGGTCAGAAGCGCGAGCTGCGGGGTTGCATCAATGATATTAAGAACGTAAAGCGGTTTCTTACTCGTAAGTTCCTCGTCGTCGTATTCGGTCCAGCACTCATCCGCCTCTGTCTTAGGCCAATGGGGGTTCAAAGATGGGGATATCGTCATGTTGATGGACGAGACCACAAACCCTAGACAGATGCCCACAAGAAAGAATATGATCGACGCTATGAAATGGCTTGTAAAGGACGCGAGACCACACGATTCATTATTCTTCCATTGTAGGGATAATTGGTATCGTGGCTGTTCGGGACTGAAATTTGTTCTTTATTTAGATTCAGGTCACGGAGGTCAGATACCCGATACTCACGGCGACAAGACAGATGGATTCGACGAAGGTGAGTCAAACCTTCTCCTGTGACCAAGATCATTGTTTGAAGTGTCTTTTTTTAGTGATATACCCAGTAGATTATAAGACGGCGGGAGTTATCATAGACGACGTGAGTCAATATACTGGAAATTATGTATATGATAATGACCAATGAACAGGAGCTGCACCAACTCATGGTTCGCAAGTTTCTTTTGAGCGATTGGATTGTTAGCTGATATATGACAAAGGTGAAGCCGCTTCCACGAGGGTGTCGCCTAACAGTAAGTTTCTTGTCTTCTCTGTCATTATTAGGACTAAATGAAATTAATGTAGGCTGTTTTCGATGTGAGATTCTTTCGATGAGGGCTTCATTCTCCGTGCTGATAAGCTTCCAGTCATGTCATTCTGGAACAACGCTTGGTGTGTACATTCTCCTTTTCTGCGAATACGTGACTCATGTTCGCCAATAATTAGACTTGCCGTTCATGGTACGTCACGAATGTCGCCTTCTCTTCTCAATATACAAGTCTTGTTTTGACAGTACCACCACGATGGGCGATTGAAAGAAAACCACATCGCCGAGTTTGCACGATCGAGGAGAATGACTTCGGCAGATGTCGTATCGTTTGCGGCGTGTCGGGATGATCAGACGAGTACCGACACTGTCCAAGGAGGGGTTGCTGTCGGCGCAATGAGTTATGTGAGTGGTTCTCGACCCCCAGTTTACGGCTGCCACTAATCTACGTCGACGTCAGGCGTTCTTGACTGCGTTGAGTAAGTATTGCGCACATAGACGAGACCCATTCTTACCGTACGCCGCAGCTCGGAAACCGGTGCAGAGTTATTTGGAGTTGTTACTATCTGTTCGTGCAATCGTGCAGCCACATTTTCAACAGAAAGCACAACTGTCGAGTGGA
Source organism: Tylopilus cf. pallidocervicolor (assembly GCA_038093935.1). Taxonomy (NCBI): domain Eukaryota; kingdom Fungi; phylum Basidiomycota; class Agaricomycetes; order Boletales; family Boletaceae; genus Tylopilus; species Tylopilus cf. pallidocervicolor. Next base: position 79,790 of record JBBPTE010000003.1, on the reverse strand, counting down.
CACTATATTGTGCGTATCACCGTGAACACGTTTGCAGGTTTGGAAATGACGAGCATGTTTCCAGGATACCCGCATTCAATTTATATTGTGAATAATCTTGGAGAGTATTTATTCTCGATATTTAGTTGTTAGCGCACTCGTTTGTGATCCGTCATCCATCCGCATACTCGCTTTGATCAGAAGATTACAATACTTACGATGTTGTAATTTCATAGCTGAAATAGGACGCTGTATAATAAGCGCTGTGGTCATGTGCAGTGTTTTTGGGACGCGTTTTATTTACGCGTTGTTTGTGCTTGCTCCTACAAGGACAAACAGTTCGACTTCACGCCCGAACCGGTCCGCTGTCTCTTCCCTCTCTGCGCTGTCGCTGCCAACGAGACCGAAGAGAACGAGCGCTTGCCGTCGTCGCTCTCGTTCACGGCCGTAAGTAATTTGCTTCGTCGCCTAGGCAAGTCTTTCGTGTTCATTGTCGTCTAAATTACTGAACGAAAGATCACAGAGACTACTTACTAACAAAGGAATTTCCGAGTTCCATTTGCTTTCGACTCACCAGACAACGCTTGCTGTTCCACAAGATTTTACTGACATTCAACATCACGAAGTCTAACGACTGTATCGTTTCTCGCTCTCACATTTAATCGCTTTCGAGTTTCGAACGCCTCTTGTCCTATAACGACTCCACGACCGACACGGTTTACCATTGCACATAACGACTTTTTTATTATTATTGACGAATGCCCTTGCAATTGCTTTCACGACCCACAACGGACGCTCTTCGCTCGCGGTCCCCATCCCCGCTTGCCACTCCTGCATCCAAACCACAGATTCCAACCATCCGCTTAACAACCGCGACTCCCTGCGACGCCAACCAAGCAGATCACGCCAACCATGTCGCACCATGGATAAACTCCGACGCATCCCCAGTTCCAATCGCACCAAAGCCAATCACAAACGGAGAGACGTCGCGCAAACGACTCGTTCCCAAGAAGTCGAAACTCGGTCTTCTCGGGTCGTCCTCCGCGTCTGCGAAAGCACGCGAACAAGATTTTTCGGATGTCGTCCGGCGCGTCGGAGGCGCGTCCGTCCAGAACGACACCAACGGGTTTGAAATTTATGTCGATCCCGCGAACGACCCCGATATTGGGGAGATTCTCATGGTGAAGAAGAAGAAATCGCGACTTGCGCTGGATGGGTTGCAGTGGGGAACGCTGGGCGAGGTAACGAACGTTCCGTCTGTGACGAAACCCAAGGAGAAAGGAGGGAAAAAAGAGAACGTACCAAAAGTGAAAGCAGACGAGAATCAAAAGTGGTGGAGTATCGGGCGCGGAAGGAAAGACTCTAAGGAGAAGGAGAAGGTTAAAGATAAGGATCGCGCCAAATGTGAGTCGGTTGGATCGAATTCACTGCGTCACCGTACTGATTGATTTTCCAGCTCCTGAACCTAGTGATAAACCTGCTGATGCGTGCGCACGCTTTAATTCGCTAGATTCGGGCGCGCTGCTTACGAGCTCGCTTTACGAACAACTGCCCAAACCTCCTGTGGAACACTTACGTGCCCCCACGCCGCCGGCAACTGTCGCACCGCCTGTCGCTGCGGCGTCAGGGAGTGGTAAGGGTTCCGTTGCCATCAGGGCTATGCGCTCTGTCCGTTCGCTTGCCCGTATCGGTAGCTGGGCTCAGCTTAGGAACACGCCTAATCCGGAAGCCGCCGTTGCTGCGGCCCCTGTCAAAGATAAGGGATCCGACGAGAAGAAGAAGAAAAAGAAAAAGGAGAAGGAGAGGGACAAGGACAAGGACAAGACAAAAGAAATGAAACGGCACTCGGGCAGCAGCTTCGAAGCGGGCATGTTGACTGCCGACCCCGCTACCTCCAGACATGAGCTGAAATCTCTCGGGAAGAAAAAGTCGAGTATATTAGGGCTTGGCTTGCCTTCAACGATGCGGCTACCCTCGTCGCGTAGCGGATCAGCCGGGTCGTCCATCGCCGCAACGAACACCGCGAATCATCGTTCGTCACTCGACTCTGCGACTCTGTTGGGTGGAGGGATTCTAACGCGGGAGCGATTTGGCTCGACAATGTCTACAGTGTCTTCTCTCCGCCCGATGTCGACCAAGTCGCGCGGGTCTCGCGAATCTTCGGGTAGTTCTGGAGCAGTCTCCGTGAAATGGGACGAAGAAGGACTGCAGACGGTGAAAGAAATCCGCCAGAGGGACAAGGAGATCCGGCGTAAGGAGAAGGAGAGGGAGGAGAGCAAGGAGAAGGAGAGGGAGGAGAGCAAGGAGAAGAAGAAGGGCAAGAAATCCAAGAGCGGCAAGGAGTCCACGCGGAAGTCAGCAGACAGTCGGAAGCGGACACCGCTCTCGGCGATTTTCCCAGGGACCGTATCCGAGCGTGAGGAGATCGAACAAACACCGGAGACCCCCATCCTTATCATTGGAAGGACCAATGTAGACGACGGACATCACGAAAGCGAGGCGATAGAAACGCCTGTGAAGCGTGTGCGCCCTCGACCTGTATCAGAGCAACTTCTTGGCCAGAGTCGACCCAAACCCTTGTACGAAGGGGATAATGGTGAGCTCTTGCGTTGACAAATGCCAACTTTCGCTGATTTCACTGCAGATAATGCCGCCATGTCACTTCTAGATGCGGCGACGAATGATTTGGCGCAATTGATCAACAGACTCGATCTCGAAACAACTCCAGGGAGCTCTGAGATGACACCGGTCCGCCAGCGTTCACCATTCTTGGTGGATCCATCCGCAAGCCCTCTACCCAACCGATTAACTGCGGAGAGCCCAGTGAAGGCACGGCGCGAGGACTCGTCCATATCGTCTCTCAGGCCTTATGCGCAATCGTGCTCGAAGAGCACCGGTGTGCGGCTCGGACAAAACATTGCCCCTTGGTCCACGCTGAACGCCGGCATAACCCCGACAAAACCGTCCCCCGGTACGATCAGAGTTAACCCTCAGGATAACACGGCGACCGTTAGGGCCCACAGACGAACGTCGACGCCTGCACCTGCTGCGGATCCATCCCCGGTCTTCAAAGCACTTCGTCCAGCGGTCAGTCAGCTCCCAATATCGAAGACGGTGGTGACCACATCCTCACGGATTTCCCCGTTCGTTGTCAAGCCGGTTGATCGCTCTCCTTCATCGTTGACATTCGGTTCGGGCCATTCGAAATCCGAGTCTTACGGAAGCCTCGCTGCCTCGCCAGTGTTCAAGAAGGCGCAGGGCCACCACACCCGCAGGAAGACTTCTTCGGTTCCTCACGCGGAACTTGGTAATGGCAGTCTACCTATCCTTCCCGAGGCTCGTCGCAGCCTCGGACTCACCGGTACCATGGGTGGCTCCATCGGCAGCATTGCAGAGCAAGATTACGACGGCAGCGATCCTGACTCTGACATACCTGACGAGTTGCAGGTCATTTTGTCGAATTCGGATCAAGAAGACACTTTGTCATTTCATCATCGTCCTACGCAACCGCTTCCTTCTCCGGGTTTGCCACCAGAGATGCCTCTGCCCGTGATCGACAGCCCGTCTCCAAAGAGTTCTCGTGCCGGGGCTCCTCTCTTCCGCGCCACCGTAGTCGACGAAGATGAGCACCATGCTGACATTGAAGAGACTGGCACCGTGTCCGAGGACGATACCAAGAAGTCGTTTGATTTCACTGGGGAGCTACAAAGGCTCAACGAATCAGGTGCATCCGATCGCCGTAGCTTCATCGAGCAGCTCGAGAACGCATTCCGCACTCCTGCTAAGATCGACCTCCAGTACGACTTAGGTGAACTTCCCCCGATCCCGAAACTTCCGACGCTGCAGGATGAGTTATCCCGGACAAGCGAGTGCTCATTTAACCTGCCGATTGACAACGAATCCCGCGAACCGTCTTTAAGTGGGTTCCCGGTCGATGTCAACTCGGAGCCATCGTTGCTTCCCGTATCAGATAGCTTTGCCCCGACTACGTCGGATGAAGAGTTACTCAACGTCATGGCGCCTCAAGTACTTCGAAACGTGACGTCCGTTGCCTCTCGCCTATCGAACGGACAGCTCAATCCAGACTTCAAATTTGGCGGAAAGCATTCGTCGACGAGTAAGAAGGAATCCCCGCCGCTCACACTCTCCGATATCATCCCACCGCCCGAGATTGCAAGATCTCTCTCCATAGGGTCTTTTGCCGGCGACGAGAGCTCGTTGATGAAATCGATCCTTGCGCACGCCATACAGATCGAATCCCCGCCTGAGCGTCCTCGCCTTGACTCTGACGCTGCCTCTAAGTGCGAGGCACGCGAAGCTGCGAGGAGCTCCCTCATCGGTCATCATCGCAACTCTTCCCTACTGAGCTTTGCCGGATTCGATTCCTTTGCAGAGATACGACGAGGTTTCGAATACAATGACAGCCGCCCTGGGTTCTATCCGTCGGCTTCCATAACGTCTGGTAGGCAACACCGGAAACACGAATCGGTCTACAGCATTGCGTCGGTTTCGTCATACGGTAAGGTCCTCCACGCTGGTTCTGCAGATCCTTTCGACTATGGGACGGCACCCTTGCCGAGTTTGCGGGAGCGGCCTTCGTCGGACGATTTCTCGTTCACCATGTCGACTGCGGTCGACGATACATTCTCTTTCATCTACCGACAACCGCTTCGTCGTAGAGTCGACAGCGACGCTTCGAGTTTTTACTTCCGCACATCACTCCACCCTTACAATCGTACTAACCGGCGGCCCGAGTCTGGCATGTCTATCGGTCCTCCCATCAGTCTCTTCAATCGCAACTCCACCTACCACCATCGCCGTGGTGACTCGAACGCGAGTGCAAGCAGCATTGCCCCATCATACGCCAACTGTAGACGTTTCTCTTGGACCCGACAGCGCTCGAGATTCTCGGTAGAGTCTGCTCACAGTGACTTTTCGGAATCGCATTTTACACGACCCGATCTGGGTGACAAGATGCTCGAGTCTGCTCAGGAACATGTGTCGCCGTTGACGTCTATTTCTGCCTCCCCTCCCCCGAGCCCGTCTGTTAACATGGGCGATGAACGAATCCAGTCGAACGATTACGACAGTCGGACGTCGTACGACTCGATTATGGACACCCAATTCAACCAGAAGACCGATTCTTTGTTCGAGAAGACTGGCCATCGGAGCTCTATTTGTTCGTCGGATTCGGCGTTCTTTGAGGATCACTCGGGTAATGCCGCCACGAAGCCTCCTCGTTATCGACCGATTTCAAGTATAAGCATCCAGAGTGTGCACAGCTCGCCCAAGGAAGACGATACGATGATCAGCGTAAGGTTTCACTCTATGTTATATTTTCCCCGTCTGACATACGACTAGATGCTAGGTGGTGGACATGTACGGCGCCGTTCGGTAACATCGATGATTGGTTCTTCGCCATCCCTCCAGGTCGAGCGACGCAAGAATATCCTCACCAACCCTCCAGAGACGGTCTTCGATCGTATCAAGAATGTCCAAGACCAAGAGGATCACAAGTCCCCCGAGGTCTCGCGCGTTATTGAGAGTAAGCCGTCTATTGCCTCTACCGCCCACTCTTTCAAGTTTGGCGACGAACGCATGATTCGCGCGAAGCACGGTCCTCTCGAGCGGCAGAGCCTCGAGAACACGGCACTGATGGGAGACGGCGAGGATCTCTCAGGTTCATGTGAGTATTCTATACGATGCACGATGCACGGTGTTTATATTATACTGTAGTCCGAATGCCCGTTTTTACTCGGCCCACCCGTGCTAACCGCTCCAGATCGAGCACATGCACATCGAGTTCGGGAGCGGACACTCCCCCGCTTTCTATTTCGGACGGTTACTCTTCGCTCTCGGAAGGCTCGTTGTCGAGTATCGACCTATCACAGTTGAATACCTTACTTTCGAACGCCGCCCATCCATTATCTAACGCCGCTTTCGAGCGTGCCCGACCCACACGCGGTCACGGCCACCGTCGACGTATATCCCAGGCTCGTGCGTCACGGACTTCGATATACGAAACAATCGAGGAGGAAATAACGTCGCCTCTGTCGTCCACGGATTCTCTTGAACGTTCCGTCCTAGGTTCCGCTTCCAACACGCCCAAGCTCGTTGAAACCGCGAAGAAGACAATGGACGCACCTCAAATATTTGTCGTAGATTCCGAAACGTCGTCCGTGGACTCGTATTCGCTTTGGGACGACGAGCAAGGGATCACCGCTCTTCGAAGGTATTACGCTCTTCGAGACGAAGCGGAGGACGCAGTCACGGAGAGTAAGCGTACGTGGGTGGATACACCACTGTCGGTTTTCGCGTTGCAATGTCAGTGGCATCAGCACACATATTTTCTTTTGGAGTTTGACGTATTTGCTAGCGTTCGACCCTCCGCGCAATCCATCAGGAATGCGAGCGATGCTGGAGCATTCGCTACAGAATTACGGGCCCCTTCCGTCTGACCTTCGGCCTCGTCGCGCACGATCGCGGGTCAACAGTCGGCCTTCACCGTACCCTCGAACTGTCAAGACGTCGTTCACATCGTCTCCCAGCGCGGAACACTTGCGAGCGACGGTTGCAGCTTCTCTCGCTACATCCGTTGACAACACTGCGTCTCGGCAGTCTTCGCCATTCTCCAACGCGTTGCAACAAATCAGTATCAATCCGAATGTGCCGTCGGCTGTGTCTGTAGAGTCGAAGGAATGCGTCATTTCCCCGGGCAAACCTGAGCGTGTCTTTGGACTTCCGCCTCGCCCCCGTGTCGGATCGACGTCACGGCGTACTACGTTGGGATGGTCGAAGAAGAGCTCCAGCCGCGGCGGCGTTGAGAATAAGGAGAATTCAACCAGCGGCAACACTAGCATTAGAGGCCCGGCCACAGTGAACGTCTCGCAAGGAACAATCATATCGTAAGCATTTTTTCTTCCTTCGTGGCAACGCGTGAACTGAGTGCATATTTAGGCCCGCGGATGGTTTACGACTGAATCGTCCCAGGCCGAGAGGACGGCCAACGCCGGCGTCGACGCGGCCCTTCCGTCCATGAATGAATACAATGAGAGGCGTACGCTGTCCCTTTTGTCATGCTGCTATTTCCTGCTATTTTTGCCATCTATGTACCTATGCCTATCGAGTCCCCCTCCCCTCCCCTATGCTTGTATCTCTTTCTTTAGGTCAAGTGCGACGATAAACGAGAAGATGTTCACGAGATCGTTGGGAAGAGTTAAATTGTAGCTGGTTATATACGTCTTTTTTGCAATGGCATGCAATGTTGTTGCGAGTCTTGATTATAAGTAATGATGGTGTGCACGAACAGCGTGTCTGGCAACTTTGTCGTGGATCATCGTTGGAGTAACCCCAAGTTTAGTACATCATCCATTTTGAGCAACCCAGTCATATCACCTATTCATTTCTAGACAGATTCCTCTCGTTGTGTATTGGCGCTACCCGATGCCGAGTACTGGACTAATTCCGGGACTTCGTTCTGACACTAGATACTTGAACGTCAGTAATTAGCTAGCCCTTCAGTCCGCTGGTCGCCTTCGCACACGATGACCGAGGTGTCAATGAACCATCCCATCACGGTGGTCTGTGTATTCGTACTTTTCTATTATACGCGGCGTGTGCAGTCCAATTCAGTAAACTGGTTCCAAAGCTTGGATGTGCATGATAACAACAGGGGTATATAGACATTGAAACATATTTAGATGATGCCCGAACCCGATAACCTAATCTCATTGGCTGTTACCGTTGCCATTGCCGTTACCATTGCCGTTCCCGTTACCATTGCCGTTTCCATTTCCATTCCCATTCGAGAAATCGTGGGCTTTGTACAAGGTCGCGATATCAAGCACGGTGCCGTTGGCGCTCGCGACGAACTCGTGTGTGAGGTGAGTGCTGTTGTGGATCGTCAATCGGGACCAACCGTAAGTGCTGTACGTGAGGTAGTCATCGTCAGCACGTATGTTCAACCAACGGCAGAGGAAATGATTGTATCAAAAGGACGAGACGGACGAGGCAAGAAAGAGGGAACACGAGGCTCCAGACGAGATGAAAAATGTGGATGTGGCACTAGGGGGAAAAACACAGGAACGAGGGACTCACTTGTCGTAAGCTACGACAGCGTAGCTCTGGGGGGATGTGAGCGGGTCGAGACCGTCATAATGACCTGCAGCGCCGTTGACGATGTTCCACGGTGCACTTGGGTTGTTCAGTCCATTAGGATCGACATAGTCTACAAGGAGTTCCCATTTTAGACATGGCGACACACGTAAGACTGGTACGCACAGTTGGCAATTGGAGTATTCCGCTGGTAAGCCTGTAATACCGGAGTGTCTCGTAAATCATAGCACTCGACACGGACGTGTCAAAACTCACGTGGACATGTCCCTGCATGTAAAGGTCGACGCCGTACTTGATCATCAGTGGCTCGAATGCCTGCTGACAATCCAGGCAGACATCCCCGGAGCTGTTCTGGAGGCTGATGTACCACGGCCGGTGGAGGCCAACGATCACCCAGGGCGTCTTCGTGCGGTCGACAGAAGCCAAATCGGTCTCGAACCACTGGTACTGCTGGTTCGGGGACCCGAACGGACCGTTGTCCGCGCCCGCATCAGTACCACCAGGACCATCTGGTGATTGGAGGCCGGTGGGGAAGTCAGTTTCGCTGTTGACCATGATGAAGTGGGCAAGGCCATAGTCGAAGGAGTACCAGAAGTTGCCGACTCCCCCAGATTCATCAGAGGGCATACGATAGTGATTGACTGAAAAGACGTTCAGTCTTGATAAGAACGGGCTATAATGGCTGAACTCACGGTACCCGGTAAAGTTGAGTTGCCCTGGAAGACATATGGAGTCGGTGTAGGTAATGTTGTGGACTTTATCCGTGGTTCCACTGAGAGTGTGCCAGGCTGAGTCTTGAATCAATAAGTACATATATGCGAGGCTTACCCGTTGTCACAGTCAGCCTAATGGAAAGGTGAGCGTGAGGATAGGTTTGGACGGAATAAGAAGGATTGACTCACATCGTGGTTTCCTGGAGCAACCATGTAGGCCTTTGCGCTGGTGAGAGGCGTCATCTGATCATAGTACTGCGAGAGCAAGACATTGTAGCCATCGACGACACTCGTCGCGTTGGGGATAAGGCTGTCATTGCCAAAGTACCCTTGCCAGCTCTCCTTGATGAAGTAATCTGCATAGGCGATATCACCGTAGTGCGCGATGAAATTAAAAGTACTAGATGATGAATGAGCCAGGACAGTGCACTCGTTGAAAGAGTGACGTACTCCTTGTTCTCAATGAGGCTCTGGATTGTGTTGAGGTCATTGGGACCGAGTGGGTTCGCTGCGCCTCCGTATGGCCCAACTTTAGTGCTGAGACCGTCCGCACCCATCAATCCAAGATCGGCAACGACCGCGACTGAGAAAAGGGTGTCGTCACCGGCCCCAAGTGCAGTAGTGAAGGTGTCAGTGGCCCTGTACGCACACCCAGCGCAATTTCTGCAATAGATGGAGTTGAAAACCATTGGAACCCAGAGATGGGGGAAGAACTCAACTGGTTAGTGACACGATACCAATACGTTGTACCAGGTTTGAGTCCCGTGATTTTGACGTGGTTGTCATGCACACGAGAGGTAGGATAAGTGGTCGAGCTGCCACTAGCAACATTGGTGAGTGTGGTTGGGGACTCTCCGTACCAAACTTGTGGATTATCAAGCTCGGCGTAAGTGCTCCAGCTGACCGTCATGCCGGTTGGGCCGGCGAAAGCGATATGCTGCTGGAGAGGTTCGTAGGGATTGCATGGAACAGTGCCAGGGACATGCACGCCAGTAGATTCTGCAAGACACGAAAAGAATGTGGAAGTGTCGGTAAGGTCGATCTGGGCGTCGACACTGAGGAAAGCGGTCGCGACCGCGACAAGGGCAAGCCTGGACCAAAGCATGATGATGCGGTTTGCAGCTAGGGGGATCACCAGTTCGTCGCATTTTGAGGGTTTCTGCTAGTGGTGGCGTCTGTCGGTGTTACCGCGGTGACCAACGAACGTGCGGGGCCAGTGAGAAATCTGCCCACAGGCGTTCATCATACCGCATGGTCCCATCACGGTCGCGCTCGTCGTGGACAACAAAATGCACAAGGAACACGAATAAACGACCAATCAGAGTGTCCACTTGGTCCCATGTTCAGGGAAACCCTTTGCGACAGAAAGTCCCACGATCGGTCGGGACCTGTCAATAACAGGTACATTGCTTCACTCTTGCTCTCAACGCGCGCGACCACTGCACCCATAAACCATACTCTATAATTAAATACATTCCGGGGGAACACTCACCAGGAACACGTAGTCGGGTGACCAGGGCGAGTCGCTTCCTTATGTAAAGGCTGCGGGGCCAGGAATTCAGCCTGAATCTTTTGCCTCTGTTCCGCCAGTGACGAAGGTGGCGCCCCGCAAGTGATCCGTCTGTGATTTTCAGAGATGGACTCGGAATAGCACAACAGACGAAGACTCCTCCCCTTGTCAGTTCTAACTTGGTCCTTGACGTTCAAGAGCAGCTATGATTCCTTGCACAATCGTGGCCGTAGTTGCAGTCTGTCTTTCGACAAAGTCATTTGCCAGGGTCTGAGTTCGCGAGAGGATCTATCCAGGCACTCAACCACTGAGCAATGGTGCAGTGCTAAGTCGTATGTCATGGTCTATTGGTCACATGAAGAGATCCGGTGTATGTTGCATTGATCGTATACACTGGGGATGGGAGATTCATGCATTCAACCGAGTTTAGAGCATCAGAGGTGACATTCGAAGCTGAGGGTGGTAGTTACCGTTTATACAAATAGCCTAAGATGAAGTCATTTAATGCGAGGTGCATCAACAACGCATGGTGATGCGCAACTGGAGTACTGGCGCGGAAAGGAGGAACAACTGTCAATGTGAAAGTTTCGGACGGCGAGATGAGAAGGACCAGGTGCCTCGGTCAGGATCCTATCTGCTTTCCGAACATCCCCTCAACATTTGCGCGGAGGATCTGTTGAAGTGAATATCCATCGAGCGATTACAAACCCATGAGTACTCTTGTGTTACGTGTGAGGCCCCAGATTGCCGACGCCGCTAAACTGGTACAGATACGGATATCGCAATGAACGACAGGTGTTGTCGGAACAAGGAATAACCTGGAAATTTGGTAAGTCGTCCTGACATACGCTTGAGCAGTGTGATTTTTCCGGCTCAGCAATTCTTACAGGCATGGTCACCCCGCGCAGCCAACGAGAAGGCAAGGAAAGAGAGAAAGAGAGTTGAAAGATAGTGCAAGTACATACCGCGATTCCGGAGTGGGGGGACTTGATTCTATTTGAGATTCCCAGTAGATTCACCAGGAGTTGCATGTTGGCAACGTAAATTAGCAGGCGAGTACATCAATGGATACCAACCTTTTTTTCCCAATACCTTGTATACGGTCATAGCAAAGAGTAATGTCATGGATGTCAGCGACAGAGACCTCCCAGATTGTCACCATGATCAGTAGGTGGATGGCCAGAGTTAACATACCTCGCTTCAGGACGTCATCGCAAAATACGAGGTAAGGGTTCTATGTACATCGGATAAGGTATTTTTCGGTAGGGCCCAATTGGGCCGATAGAAAGGCAGTAGACGACGTCAACCGATACGAGTCTTGTTGATGAACAGTGAGGTGGAATAGATTTTTCCGGTGAGATCACGATAGTACAGGGGCAGGTACGATTTGAAGGTTCACAAACGTCCCAGAGGAAGGCCGAGCAAAAACGATATCAAGCGCTCGAAGACACTGCCAAATTACTAGGCATGTGAGAATCGTTGATAAGAGGGCGCGGATAGACGCACAAGAGAAGCCATAATACCGTGATCGTTGAACTCTACACTCCTCGTGGTACGTGATCAGACGAGTGCCATATCGAGCGATGAGTAAGTGCATGTTAAAAAGCCTATCAATGCTGACTGTTTGCTCAGCTAGCGAGGACCATGTCGAGATTAACGGGCGTGTGCGCGTCCGCTCACTCCTTTTCTTGGAGGTTGACGACATGAGATACTTCCTTAGTGGAAGTGACGATGGGATGATTCGACAGTATCGTATCGATGATGGGGTGGAGGTCGGAGAGGCGATGAAGACGCACGGTACTATCTCGGCAATGGCGCTTTCAGACAACGGTGACTGGATCGTCAGCAGCGGGAAGGGGGTGGTCAATCTATGGAACAGGAGGGCCCGTCAAATCGTCTTCACGCCGGTCAACGAGCAGACAGAACCCAAGTTCTGGGTGGATACCGTCCATGTGTCTCCCGATTCTTCAAAATTGGCGGCGGGGTCGAATAACAAGACGGTGTCCATTTGGGACATTTCGACAAAAGAACGAGTCGTTGGTCCACTCGTGCAGGATGGTTGCGTGGCGGCGGTGAGGTTTTCTCCCGACGGAAGTCGCATCGCAACTGGCACAAGCAAAGGCCTGCGAATCTACAGCACACGCGATGGCGAGTTGCTCAGAACTATTCCAGCTTCAATTTCTTCGTACCCAACCCCAATCACATGGTCCAGTGCCCAGAGCCTCTTCGCCTTGGTATCCCTGAGTACACTTGTGCACATCGATGTAAACTCAGGACAAGCTTTTTCTAGCTGGACAATCCCCGGCAACCCAGTCAATAATTTCGGGTCTGTCGCCTTGTCCAGCAACAGTAAATTCATCGCTGCCTTTGTCGGTCGCTTCATCTCTCTTTGGGACTCTTCAACCTTTGCGCGGATAAGCTCTGACATCCAGCACCCTGCACCTATATGCTCAATCGCACTTTCCTCTGATTGCAATTACATTGCAATCAGCGATGCGAATGGGAAAATCGTCCTGCGTAATCTCAAGGATGTCATATCCGACTACTATCTTGCCGCTCAAAGTGTTGTTCAGCAAACCCAAACTAGCGATAGGAGCGAGGACGACCTTCAACCGCAATTTGATGCTCTGTATGACAAGCTTCGTGCGCTGGAATTGCGCTTTGGTGCGTTGCTTGGCAGTCCGATTTGAACCTAATTGAACGTGAACTAGCGGAGTTCAGCGAGCCATCCGCCAATGATAGGCCTTTAGCAATTGAGGACGTCCCACCACGTATTTCCGACGGCACTTACCGCATCAAAAGCAACACTGATAATATATACCTCACGTGTCCACAAGACAAAGCCGGCACTGTCATTGCGCAACAGTTGGATGAATCTAGTCTTTCTCAAAAAGTCCGTCGTCATTTCCTTGAGTCTGGTCGACACGTGGGTAATAAACTCGGACAGTGGACAATTTCTCTTGTTGAGGATGGAGCCTACAATATCATGGGCTATAGAGGAAACTCGAACGCACCTTTGAGCGCCGGAGACGCCAATGCATTGGTCTGTGGTTCAGATTGCAGGCACACCGCTTGGACCATTGAACCTAGGGGAAAATCATACATGTCAGTCCCCTCTACTTATTGTTAACATAACTCGCTTACTCACCACAATAGAATTGGAAATGCTGGGGATGCCACGGCTATCCATCTGAGAGAGTGTCGTCAATGTGTAAGCCAGTTTATGTTTAAATCATGTACTTCACGCTAAAAGTTACTCTCAAACACCCATAAGGTCTCGGTTTCACTTCGGGATGTGGGTGTCACCGAGTACACGATAAGCGTATCCGAACTGATTCGCCTCGTTCAACACAGAATACCCCAAATCAGCGTTGGGTCCTGGAACGTATTACAGACTGAATGGTGCGAATGGTGCAGAATAGGCGTGGATAAGATCTGGCTCGTAATGAAGATATCCATCGCACTTTCAAACATGTACTCAATCCAATTATTCCATCTTCATCCAAAATCAATGTCTGATTTTGACGTCTACACATTTGTCAAGTAATAGGTTGACGTAACAGCGGAGCTATCTACAGATCGGAAGACGGAAGAAATCAGATTCAGTGTCTAAGTCGCAGTGTCGCACAATGCTGTCACTGATCTGGACAGGCTCGGTCGTCTGACTTCAAGCCAGCCTGCAAAACAGGCTGCTTGAACACCGCTGCCTGTATGGGCAAAGGTTGACGGCGATTCGGCGAAGAACATAGCAGGTTAGTAATAGAATCCCTAATAGAACCCCTTGCGCCACCCAACACGAAGCCAGGACGCTTCCTTGCAAGTTGGAGACGTAGTGGTCGTGCGAAATGGAATCCCTGACCGTTAAAGCCTCCGTTGATAGTACTAAAGCGGTATTCCTGCAACCCACGGACAGCTGTGCGGTAGCGTTGAACAATGAATAAGTGCGGATTATAATTGGAAACGCTGCAGGTGCCAGAGCCGTCCATCTTGGTGAAGGTCATCGAAATATAAGCAAGCTTTTGTTTGAGTTGTGCGGTCTCGACTGAAGCAATTCCAGAACATGCAAGGTCATGGTTTTAACTCGCAACGCAGGTCCATGTCGGTTGACTTCTATATGTATCGGTTACTAATGCACTTCGGTGAACACAGAACGCTCAAAATCAGCGCTAGGCTCTGAAATGTCTTCTGGATTGGCTCAGGGGAAGAAACATGAACAAAAGTTATCTTGACTCAGAAATGGATGGTACGGACCGACGCATGTAGTACTCTTATATCACTGCTAATCTATTACCGTGTGCAATGGAATGGTCTTTCCTTTGGTTTCTATCCTCATATACATAGGTTGGTGTATGGAGATCACTACAGAAAGGAAAAGCTTAGTATTTCCGCAACCATTCAGTTGAGTACATTGGTTTGGACATCCTTATCCTCAGTGCAGCTCCGACAAAGACTTGGATCAGAGAGGTCATACCAGGCCAACATGTTTTCACATGGCATGGAACCTTGCGGAATATTATATGTCGACCTATTCCACATCTTAGTCAGCTGGTGAAACGATTTTCGTCGCACAATGTTGCAAGCAAGTGGAAGTGGTATCAGATACCAAAGCTCAAACTTCAGTTGACCTGGACAGACTCGGCCATCTAGTTCGAGCAAACCTGCCAGAAACGCTTGAAATAGGGTGGGCGCCTTGCATGTGTATTTGCTGTTTGCATGAATTGCGGCCAGAGAGGGTAACGATGACGACGAAGAACCTCGCAGGTTAGTAATAGAATTCATCCTATTAGGGCATTGTGTCATGCAACACGAGGTCAGCACTTCCGTGCAGGTTGGAAACCTGTAGTAGTCAGGCAAAAGAGAGTCCGTGACTCAAGTACATCGATGGACGGTCATGTCAATGGATCAATACCAACTATGGATACGACTCAGAACACTACTACAGTCAGATCAGGAATGGTCAGAATGTCCTAAAATTTACAGTGGGGTTTATTTCTTATAAAAGGTGAGCTATTTTCTATTACTAATTCCGTGCAGGTTTAGATTGTGATACTAGCCGCGCTCTAGCCGGCGGGGAGGGACACAATATATATAGTGGCTATCAAGAACATCAGTGTTGAGAAAGGTTAGATCGAGTACCCCAAGCACACGAGGTGAATGGATATGTGGGAACTGATTCATGTTGATAAGAATACACGTGTCGGCGACCCAATGGAAACACGGAAGTGCGCTTTAACTTCATATTCTTCCTGTAGCCCGTGGACGGGTGAGGGGTAGCTTCAAACAATGGGTGAGTTTAGGTTGCGATATAGGTCGGTGCTGACGGTTTAATCAGGCAGTAAAAATATCGACTTTCACGCGCACTCTCGCGTACGCTGCCTTGTCTTCTTACACGACGGCAGGTACCTTCTTAGTGGTGGGGATGATGGGATGATCCGACAGTGGCGTGTCGTGGACGGAGTGCAGGTGGGAGAAAAAATGAAAACGAGCAATAAGGTCACAGGTATGGATCTCTCGAGCGATGAGAAGTGGCTTGTCAGCAGCGGGGAACGGGTGGCCAATGTCTGGAGCATGCAGTCTCGTCAAGTCGTCGTGACGGTGAACGAGCACTCGGACTGGGTGGATGCCGTTCACGTGTCCCCCGACTCCACGAAGTTTGCAACCGGCTCAAATGACAAGAAGGTGTTCATCTGGGACATCTTCACCGGGAAACGACTCATTGGACCACTCAAACACGAAGATCGCGTGGGTGCAGTGAGATTTTCTCCTGACGGAGATCGCATCGCGACTGGCACCTCGAACAGAACAATGAGGATTTACAACACGCATAACGGCGAGCTGATCAGGACAATTCCTGTCTCTATTGCTTCATACCCAACTCCCATCGCATGGTCCAGTCCTCAGTACATATTCGCCCTAGTATCCCAGAAAATACTCATGCACATCAACATCAATGAGGGTCTGACTTCCTCTAGCCGGTCAATTCCTGGAGAGCCGGTCAATAATTTCGGACCCATTGCTTGGGGGACCGTCGTCTCATCTGTAAATGGCAAATTCATTGCCTCTTTCGCTGGTCACTCCATCTCATTCTGGGATCCCTCAACGTCTGCGCAGATCAGCTCTGACATCCGGCATCCTGCACATGTATGGTCAATCGCGCTCTCGTCGCATACCAACTACCTCGCAATCAGCGACACGAATGATAAAATCGCACTGCGCAGACTTGACGATTTCATCTCTTCCTACTATCTAGTTGGTGAAAGAGTTCTTCAGCAACCTCGGGATAGGAATGAAGATGAAGTTCAGACACAACTTGAGGCACTCCGTAGCAAGCTTCATGCACTGGAGCTGCGTTTTGGTGTGTCCCATGTCGGTCCAGTTTGCGTCCGACTGAACGTTAAGTCAGACGAGTTCGGTGGAACGAGCACGCGGACTAATGATCTCGTTCAACTCGCGTATGTCGTTCCTCCACCCGTGAGCGTCTCTGCACCAGCTGAGACCGAGATTCAGGGGGTGGTTAGGTGCACAGAGCAGCACAGCTCGCGTCCTGTAGGCGTTCCTGAAGGGACATATCGCATCAAAAGCAACAGTAGCGGCCTATACCTCACGTGCCCACAGGATGGGACCGGCACAGTCATCGTACAACAATTGGACAGAGCCAATGTTTCGCAAATGGTCCGCCACCACTCCCTTTGGTTATGTCAGTGTGCGTTTAATAATTGACTTTGGACAGTGGATTATTTCTCTCGTTGCTGATGGAGCGTACAACATCGTCAGTCGCCGAGGCAACTCGGACGCACTGTTGAGCACCGTCAGTGCCCATGCATTAGCATGCGTTCCTGGCGGGCAGACCGCTTGGACCTTTGAACCCAGGGGAGACGCCTATGTGTCAGCATTTTCCCCATGTGCCCTGAATCGTTCGCTTACCTGTCAATCTAGTATTGGAAATGCTGCCGATGCGAGGGCCCTCCACCTTAGAAAGCATCATCGAGGGGTGAGTCAGTTCATCTCGAAGTCGATTACTCCTGGCTAAAGTTGTTATCACACAGGAGGTTTCTGTTTCAGTTCGCAATGTGGGTAGCGTTGATTAACTTCCACATATGTTGGTACTGACATGCCCCGGTGAACGCAGAACACTCAAAATCAGCGCTGGGTCCTTGAACACATTACGGATTGAGTGGTTAGAAGGGTGCAGAAGAGGTACAAACTGGTTTTCCGTAAAGAGGGGAGACACAATTGTAATACCCACTCGATCTCATCGGTCAATGTTTCACGTATGATTTTGACTGAGCAGGATACGATTGGCCGATTATTTGTAAAATCGGTTTATATTTAGGCTTTTTGTTCACTGAAGTTTTTTCGTATCTGCAAATGTTCTTGCAAGTTGCAGGTCGGCACGCAAAGATGCAAACAAGGTCCGAGGATTGTACGAAGCTCGAAGACCATGGCTAGGGGCCATCAGAATTGGATGTTTCGTAGAAGGAGCCGCAGAGTTGCGGACTTCAAATTATTCCCTACACAAAAGACCACCCCTTCTGGTTTGTCCAGACATGGCAAGTGCTATTCGTGCACTTCGGTGAAGGAGCCTACGGGAGAAACCATGAAAGATGGGAGAAACCAAAAAGGAATACCCGTGATTACATCCGAAGTCTAATGCTTTGGTCCACCCTGGCATCCGACCTGTGTGATCTCGCGAGAAACACCGACAATTTGTGTAAAGACAATGATAGTCGAAGAATCCCGGTCATTCCTGATGCAAATGGCAACCCGATCTTGGGGTGACTTAGGGTATTTCCGAACGTGGCGGAGCGAATCAGAACCTTTACGAACGGTCATCGATTTAAAAATGAATCTCAACTACGGACACCGATTTTAAGGTCAAATCGGGAATTATCAGTAGGTTCTCCCGACGTTACAACAGCCTGATTTCACTCATCTACCGATATACCTTGAACCTAAGCACTAGTGAGTAGGGCGAACATATTTTTCCTGCGTACATAGCCTCGGATATAAGCGCTTCGGTAAGAACGACTCGGTGCTTTGAGGCCCGCCACCGGGAAGGAATCTAGTAGGGACCGAGCACCCTGGAACACGGGTGGCCGTGATAAGAACACACGTGTCGACTCCCCAATGGTAACAACTACTTGCGCCTTGACCACGTATTCTTTCAACGGCCCGTGGACGGTTGTGACCTAACTTTCAACAATGAGTGAGTGAAGGTCGCAGAATAGCCCAGTGCTGACCATTTATTCAGGCAGTATCGAGGTTAATGGGGGTGGTCTTATACTCTCATTCGTTTTCTTACGGGATGGAAAGTACCTTCTCAGTGGTGGCGAGGAGGCGGTGATTCGACAATGGCGTATCGATGATGGAGTGGAAGTTGGAGAGGGGATGAAAACGGGCAGTACAGTCACATCGATGGATGTCTCAAGCGATGGCAAGTGGCTCGTTAGCACCGGAGACCGGGTAGCCAACGTGTGGAGCATGAAGTCTCGTCAAGTCGTCCTCAGGGTGAGCGAGCACTCGGAATGGGTGGACGCCGTTCACGTGTCCCCCGACTCTACGAGATTTGTGACAGGGTCAAATGACAAGAAGGCGTTCATCTGGGACATTTCGACAGGGGAACGACTCGTCGGACCACTCGAACACGAAGATCGCGTCAGTGGGGTGAGATTCTCTCCCGATGGACATCGAATTGCTACTGGCACGGCGGTTGGCACGTTGCGAATCTACGATGCGCATGACGGCAAATCGCTCAGAGCCATTCCTATACCACTTGCTTCGTATCCGAGCAGTGTCATCGTATGGTCCAGCGCTCAAAGCATCTTCGCCTTGGTATCCCAGAAAATAGTTATGCACATCAATGGAGACACAGGGCAAAGCTCTTCTAGCTGGACAGTCCCTGGAGAGCCTCTAAAATTCGGGTCCGTCGGTTCCGGGTCCATCGCCCCATCTGGAAACGGCAGGTTCATTGTTGCTTTTGTTGGTCACTTTATTTCATTTTGGGATACTTCAACATCGGCGCGGATCAGCTCTGACATCCAGCATCCGTCGCATGTACGGTCAATCGCGCTCTCCTCAGACGGAAACCACCTTGCAATCGGTGATGCCAACGGGAAGATCAACTTGTGCAAACTCAAGGAGATGATCTCCAGCTACTATCTCGTCAGTGAAAGAGCTATTCAATACCCCAAGGATGTGAGTGAGGTTGACCTTCAGCTGCAAATTGAGACTCTCCGCGGTAAACTTCATGATCTGGAGTTACGCGTTGGTGCGTTCCCTGGTCGTCTGGTTAGCATTCGACTAATCGTCACATTAGACGGGCCAAGCGGAACTACCATGCAGGTCAATCATCTCCTTCAAACCGCACAGGCTAAGGATGTAGCTAGTTGCACAGAAGAACGGCACCCGCGTCTTCTAGGCATTTCTGATGGCACATACCGCATCAAAAGTAACACTTGTGGTCTTTACCTCACGTGCTCACAAGACGAAGCGGGCACGGTTGGTGTTCAGCAATTGGATGAAGTCAATATATCTCAAGTGGTCCGTCGTCACATCGTCTTGACTGCCGATGTGCATTCAGTAACTAATGCGGACAGTGGACTGTTTCTCTTTTTGGAGACGGGACCTACAACATCATCAGTCGTCATGAACCCTCGAAAATGCCATTGCGCATCGGGAAAGCCAACGCATTGGTCTGTATTCCTGGCGACATGCATACCACTTGGACCATCGAACCTAGAGGACATACATTCGTGTAGGCCTTTGCGCCTTGTTTAGCCTATGCCACTTGCTTACTCGCGATGACAGGATCGGGAACGCTGCAGATGCCAGGGCCATCCATCTTGGTGAAGGTCATCGAAATGTAAGCAAGCTTGTGTTTGAGATGTGCAGCCCCGGCTGAGGCAATTCCCAAATACATAAGGTCTTGGTTTTAACTCGCAACGTAGGCATCGCCAGTGAACTTTATACGTGTCGGTTACTGACATGCGTCGGTGAATATAGAACGCTCAAAATCAGCGCTGGGTTTTAGAACGTGTGATGGATTGAGTCAGCGGAAGAGACGCGAACAGAGGTTGGCTTGACTCAAAGAAAGGACTCGGAATAGCACCTCCAATACATCGAATATTTTTGTCTCTCTTCGATCTATTACCATGTATGTGGGAGATCTTCTTTCCTCTGATTTTTGTCCTCGTTTACACGGCGCGTGGATATTTAAAGGTTGCACCTTACGGGAAGAAACAACTCACTCCTGCGACTATTCGAGTGGGGGCGTTGGTGTCAGGATCGCTGGAATCCGCCGCGGCGACACACGCGAGAGTGCGTTGGAGACTAGAAACGACGTTTAGCAAGGCTACGTACACGGAGGGGGAAAGAGCTATACCCAGAAACGACGAGCACAAAGTCAAGAAGAAAGAGGAAAAGGAGAAGTAAACTAGTACAAAATTGGATGAGAAAGACAAGACTTCGTTGGTGCACGGACCCGACGATCAAACCATGACAATTGGTCACAACGTCCTCGCTCTCATCGCAGCCTGCAATAAAAGTTTGGATCAGAGTGTAGGAGGTCCGAATACCCAGCTTTCGTACAGCTTGCTACCAGAACCTTTTCTATGAGTCTGGAAGCCGTCAAAAGAGGCTGTGGGTAAATCCATCAAGTCGTCAACATCACAGCCACACCATTTGTACTGCCCTACCATTATTCCAGCGACAATGCTAGACCAGACTTCCAACACATTTGTAAATGGTCTATGAACTGCGCGAGCAGCCCTGGTTTGGACTCTATTTGACTTACCAAGTCGTCTCCACTACGCTCTTCAGACTTCCGTATTGGTACCTTACTGCTCACCCGCAGTCATGGCGTCCCCGTCCGAGCTGGTCAATCACTCGTACTGTGCTCGTCAGACTATTTCGACACCTTTATCTGGTGACTCAAAAGTGCGTCTAAGAACCATCTCATTTTTCATCGTGCATAACGAATCGCAAGAGATTCATACTGACGTTTTATGGGACACGACAGGACTGGTCCACTCGTTCGTTTTCCGACTCACCGTGCCATCACATCCGGTCCTGGCGTCAAAGGCATCTGGGTCGACCCTGTCCCCCATCTCATCACCGGGACCATTCTTGTCCTCGCCAATGCCGCCAACGTCACCTGCGCTCGCATCCCTGGTTACTGGATCGACCGCGACACAAACCTCTCCGTTGGTGCTCCACCTCAACCCGGCGACAAAGTCCTCTATCGTCTCCATGGAGGCAGCTACATCCAACTCTCCGCCCATCCCGTGGACCCAACTGCCAATATCGCACGGGGAATCTTAGCCCATGCTCCTCGCATCACAAGGACATTTGCAATCGAGTACCGGTTGTCGAGCGCGGCACCCTACAACGAGGCGAACGCGTTCCCAGCGGCACTGTTGGATGCCTTAGCAGGTTATGTTTACCTCGTGGAGCGGGTTGGGTTCCAGCCCGAAGACATCATTGTGCAAGGGGATTCCGCAGGCGGAAATCTTGCGCTAGCCATGATGCGGTATTTGCGAGACTATGCGAATTATCATCCCGATTTGAAATTGCCGCGGATGCCCGGCGGCTTACTCCTTCTCTCCCCGTGGGTGGACTTGGGGACGTCGCACGAAGGGCCACTGAGTTCCATCGCTAGCCCGTTCTCTGTGGATTACACTGGCACATCGGGACCGGATCGAAAACGCTTGGTCAGCTATGGCAAGATCGCGTTTCTGGGGCCGTTTGGATTTGGGTTCGCAGAAAAGAATGCGTGGGTGAGCCCTGCATCACTGCACGCATGCATCGACGCGCGGTTCGATGGGTTCCCAAGGACATTGATTTGTGCAGGGGGAGCAGAGCCACTACTAGATTCAATTCGGACATTGTGGTGGAAGATGGCGAGGGATATGGGGGAGGGTGAGGAGGAGGGAAAAGTTGCTTATCACGAAGCCAGGGATGCACTGCATGATCATCTACTGTTTAGGTGGCATGAGCCCGAAGTTGGGGAAACATTGACACGGATCGCGTCGTGGATCAACAGTGGGCCATAGAGGGACTATGATTGAAATGTATATATAGGTGTGGTCCACCATTTTTTCGGTCATCTCTTTTCTATTTCTTCATATTTGTGGCCATTATACATATCCGTATTTCGGTCGGGATCATTGACTGGCATAAAGGAATGGGGACGAGCGAAGAATAATCTTGACTCGAACCCTCTTATGATTGCTCTGGAGTATTGATCCACTCCCGAGCCGTGCTCGCATTTGATGTTCGACTTCCCATCCACCTTGTTTGTCGTCATCACGTTCTCCAAACACTTTCCTCCTGTATCTCTCTACTCGCAGGGAGCGGCGGCCCTACGACCAGTCTCTTACTCTGATAATGCGCCGCCAACATTGGGTCCCCGGAAAGTCTGACTTGATCGAAGTTGGTGTTGATATCAAGACGTTGGACGACGTGACCGTGCTAGTTCATAAAGAGGTAGAGTGTCTGGAACTCTTTCGGAAGGGCTGGCTGATACTAAGTTATCGAGATCGGGATCGCGGTGCAGTCGAACTCACAGTGGAGATCACAGCAGATTCTCCCACGTCTTGTATGTTGCACTGCCGAAAGGTTAGAAAGATTTGGATCGAATGTAGTGAGTTGATCTAGTTCCCTGCGACGTACCTCCCCTCTTGCGTCAACATCTCACGTTTCACGCTTTGTGTGGTATACTAGCGAAACACGCGTCTTGGGGACCCGATCACTGCTATCAAGTGAGATCGCGTAATTATGTACGCTGGTGTAGGTGTCAGTACGTATTGTTGCGGTTCTTCCTTCCGAGCCCGAGACGTGTCCGTCCGTCCTTTGGCGGCCTCAGGCGATTCAACCGACGCTGTGAGGTTGAAGTGAATGGGCGGTTGACAGCTATAGACTTGCGTAAGGACACTACCGGGTTCGATGTTGTAAAGTGAACACTAGGATATTCAGACGGGCTTTTTCGCGAACTATATCCACCCGTGTTTCAGTACCTTTATCACTTACTGTCCCTTTCTGTATGGAGGCAACCGTGACGCCTAACGTTGCGCTGGTTGCGTTGCTAAAATGACGCGTAACGAGAGGTTAGTTGCTAATTTATTGGGTGTAACGCTGCGTCGACGGGTTGATTGCTAACAGATAGCAACGTGACTCATACTTAACGTTGGGGGATCGAGATAGCCATTACCATATCAAGTGTCGAAAATGTAGTCACATGCCTTGAAGCTCCAAATGTCTTCGTACTCGCCCGCAGCCACCAGTGAATCATCAGGACCCTTTTCGATGCTAGCAACACTGTGAGATGTAGTGTCAATGTCAGCAGGGATATTAGGCCAAAATAGTAAGTCAACTTGATGGGGTTGAGAGGCAAAGTTGATGGAAGATTTTCAAGTAAACTCTGTAGGTGATGAATCCGCGAGATAAGCTGCGAGGATGGACCTTCATGAGTACCGGGAGTCGTCATCGTGGGATACAGGATGGTACTACAAGGCTAGCTACAATTTTCCCCCTCCATTCTTCGGCTGTACCTCCACTCCCTGACACAAAATTCCATATGGTCCCTCTTAACCGGTGATGGGCGGTTGTTAAATCACGGGCCGTAACGTTGGCAGCATCATGAGGTTGCTAGTAGCAACCATAACGAGTGATGCGGGGTCAGGTTGCTAACTTGGAGTCAGGGGTTGACTGTAACGCGCCCCCCCCCCCCCCTTGGTTGCCTCCATACAGAAAGGGACAGTACGTCAAGCAGAGATGAGGGACCTCATGACGCAGTCCCTCGGATCCAGTACATACCACCTTGGCAGTAAAAAGTGCAGTGAGAACACCGTTTCCCCACAGTGAATATGGACCTGAAACTAAATTGATGACCTCTATCGCACATCAAAAGACACACTTGTAAGGACAGAGCAGTGCATTCGAAGATTTACATTCAATTCCACACGCTCACTTTGATGTGCCTCAATCCACCATGAAAGTGTCAAATGGTAGCGGTCCTTTGACACCACGAGAGGTAAATCATTTTCTTATCCCCGCCACTCGCGCGCCTTCAAGTTCGTACTTCTCAAAGTGGACTGGCGTCTCTGTCCCGGCAGGCATGGAGCAGATGCGAAGGATGAACCTTGTTGTTCGACGACCATTTGCCTTTAAGATCTCGACCACTATGAACTCAGTGTTCCTCTCTCTCGCCAGACAGATGGCAGTGGAATAGACGAACGCTGCGTCGTCGGTATATTCTTTCCGCTCTGGATGGATGTACTTGACAAGTTGGACCAGCTGAGAGTGAGTGAACACAAGTCCGCCAACTTTCCGCATCTGTGATGTCGCCGAGACAGAATCAGCTATTGAATCAAATCACTGGGAACGTATCATACCAGAAGATAGATGTGTGGGGTGGTGTTGCGACAAGGTGTAAGCAACCTAGACATAATAAGAATGCTATGGCGCATATCACGTGATTTTCCACAGTTGTAGCGTGACGAGTTCTTAGTGTGACTCCACGCTACGACTATCAGTGCTACGATTGCAGGAGCCATGGACTGCTTTGTCTCGCCATAATAGTATCCGTCAACGCCTTTCTTTTCTATTGTGGTTCCACAGTAACATGGGAAACCGCAACATACGCGTCCTTGACAAACCCGTGGAGTCGTGGACCATCTTGACCTTTTTGTCCGCCGCGGCCATATTCCACTTCCGATCTCTTCTATTGTCTTAGGATTTTTACCATGGCACAGATATTAGGTCCGCGGATAAATAAATTTGACCTCTTCCTAGCTCCTAGCTTTCCAACTCACCAGATTCTTTGCCAAGGTAGGTGCTCAAGTACTCATCAATGGCTTCGACAATTCAGTACACTACTGATTCGTTCCAGCTTTTCAATGGCCACATTCCCTACGAACCCTCCGGTCCTCGAGCCATGGTTGCAGGAACGACTCCAGAGTATCTTCGGTCGCCCACGTGCGTTAAGATTTGAGGCATCCTTGTATGGCTCTTTGAATTCCTACCTCGTGACGTATTTCCCTGTCTCTCGCCAATTTATGGTCAAACCTCAGGCCACCCTCCGACCGGCAGCAGATGCTTCTACCATTACTACAATTCAGGATGTGGTGTATGATACCGATGATGCCCGCTCCGAGGACTGGGGTCAACTGGAGAAAAGCAGAGCAAGCAGCCCGGTCTCTGGAGAGTGCTCATGAGCAGGGGGAAGGCGGGGACCAAGAAGTCAGGGAACAGGAGGATAGTGATGAGGAAGAAGGGAATAGAGTTGAGGGGGAGTGGGGCTCGGAAGGGGAAGGGGAACAGAGCGAGGAAGAGCAGGACGTGGAAGAGGAGGATGACTTTGTTGGGGACACCTCAATGGAGACCGCCGACTCCTATGGCCAACACCCTGAGCCAGGAACAAAGGGCATCGGGATCCCCGATTTTGTTGTGGTAAAGGCGACGAGTGCACCCGATAGTGACACGATTGTTCTTGTTGTCGAAGTGAAGAAGCGTTGGTGGGGCCGAACGAAGGCACTTTTTCAGCTTTCAGACTACCTCACGCTAGCGACTCAAATGAACCATGCCCAGCGACTCAGAGGCATATTGATCCAAGGTAGAGTCTCCACTGCCCTTGAGGTTGTCATAGTCGATGGTAAATTCAAGGTGTTGACGACCAATCCCGGAATGCAGACTAATGGAGATCAACTCAACGAGTACATTAATGCGGTCGCAGCTGATAACTGGGCTTAGGGGTTCAGCAATAGAATATACTAATTAGAAACTAGTTACTTGTATACTACGAAGTCTACAACCAATCCCAGACCATTGTTAGATCCATTCAACACACGTAAAGTGTTTAGCAGGTCGTTTCAGCGGCCACCACAATAAATAATGCATGTTAAGGTAAACAAAAGACGACCACTAGCCAAGTCTTCTATCCAACGACTTCTACGAGGGCATGTGTGGTCGATCATGATTACACATAGCTTTCACCACACGTCCCAAGGAGGGGTCAATCCTAGCTAGACACGTGCTGGTTGTGGTGCTAATGACATAGAAGTCACGTCAAAGGACGATTTTTGCGCATAGGAGAATGGTTTCTCACCAACTCCGCCATCACCATCAAGGATAGTTCCATCTGCTGGCCACCGGTGACCGGTTGGCACAGCGAGCGCGACCACACACATCCAAAAGGCTACGAGCAGGGGGCGTTCGAAATGCATCTTATGACTACGATGTGGAGATGAAAAGGTCAGACCATTTCACCAGAACCTGCAAAAGTATGGATTACCGTTCAGATGCAGGTTTGAATGGTCAATGAGCAGATCGATTTACTTGTGCAAGGACGCACATCACGGGCCATTTATATCAGTATGCGTGAGACTGTTTGCGGGATTTTCGCGATAATATTTGTTATACTGCCAACAATGATTGCACTGCCAGAAGGGGTATAGTGTTAACTGGATACATACTGATACATGAGGTCAGGCCCTGATGTGCTTCTCGCGTGGGGGAATTTTCTGACAGCTGCCACGTCTTTCTCTCGGAAGATCAGCTAAGGCCCAATCGTGATCGTGCGGGTTGCAGGTCTTGGTCCAAGTTGAGCTTATCGATTGTTACCCTGACCACCTTAGTCTTCTTGTCGTGCTTGGGGATGTGGTTGATGAACTTCTCATGCGCACTGGCGACACCAGCTAGTGAGTCAGTTCGTAATCCACCGCGGTTCATTGACTCACCATCCGCCTTCATGTTACATGAAGCTATGAAAGGAATGTTTACCTCATGAGTTACCTTGCAGCGTCTGCCACTCGACAGATCTGATCGTATTACTGATCGGAGTGGGACGGGCTCGCTAAAGGTCGTACGCGTCTCAGTCCAGGTGAAGGGTTGTTCGGCATTGTATTCTGAATTCATTTCCACTGCCCGCATTCAACACAAAGAACGACTGAAGTGACACGTATACCGATTACAGCACTCGCGCCATGGCTCCAATTACCCGTGGCAAACGTCGCGCTAGGCGGCGGATAATCTTGAACTCGGAAACTTCTTGGACAGGGATTTCGAGAGCGGTCGTGTCAGCGACTGGCGGGAATTCCGCGATGCACTGGATGAGAATTGTCGTAATTGGACAGAGTAGGCAAGGGAGTTGAATTGAAGCTTGTTCGACAACCATGGATTATCCGACAAACTGTTGCCCAGATGACATAGTATGGCACTGCGCCTTTTGTTCCAAGTAAATGTACCAGTCTTCATCTTGTTTCAGAGGAGTGGTAGAATGGGAAATGTTTGAATGATCCGACTGGCTCATCTGTTCGTATGAACCCTGGAAAAAGGTGCAGTGTATTCAACACGATAAGAATGATATCACGTATGACTACCTAATGCTAGTGGAGCTAACATGTGAATGCATCAAGAAACGCGCAAATCAGATGGTTGAATGTTGCACCATGTGGATGGCTGGATTTCCAATCAGAACTGAAAGTATTATCTGATGACACCAATTGGGCTTACTAGGTATTTCATCCTTAACTTGTATCCATTCTACAAGGCAGTTGGGATCGCCACCTACTTCTTCTGCTGGAAGGCAGCCGAGTTCAAATGAGAGTACCTCGTCTATTGCGCAGCTGAACTTCCTGTGCCACGTTACAATATCGTTCCCAAGTGGGATGTTTCCAAGCTTTGCGACACGAGGGGGACTAGTGTTGTAAGAAAGGGAAGCGCTGTCCAATGGGATGGTGGAGTTGACGCGATACACTGCGAGAGAACCAGAGTTTCCCTCCTGACCGTAGGATTCCGGTAAGTCTATGTGGAGCTCGCAAATTTCCATTCCCCAGTCAATTGCTCGGAATTGAATAATAGTGGACATCTTTACGTTTCAAGGTTTTTGCGTCAGAGAAATAAGTGGACTTTGAGACAAAACAACCAAACAGACTCACGGAGGGCGTGACGCGCACTCTCCTATAGTCGGGGGTGATGGTACCACTATGGACCATTTGTGCAGCGAAATCGTCATTAAACACGGTGTCTGGGGACGCAGCGTCCACCAGGCTCAGCAGAATAGGATATGAGGTTAATTGTCGACTGATAGGAGGAGTGGGTCGATGTATCTCATCAAACCCGATGTATTGGTTGGGTCTGCGGAGAAGGTGTATGTTCTGCCTTGTGATGAGTGTGTCGGTCTCCTTCCTTTGGGTGAGCACCGCAGGGAAGACACTGAGAATGATATTGAGAAGCGTGCACGTGATGACCACAATGAGTGTCCACGGAATCGTATGGGTCGTGCGCCGCTTCTCATTGGTGGGGGTATGTGGGCTGGAGGCGTTGGACTCGAAGTCATCATGTCCAGGCTGAGTCCCATTTGAAAGTGGGATATAGTGGGTTGGATGTGTGGGAAACATAGTGGAGGTTCAGCGTGATGTCAGAACCAGTGAAAGACTAGGATGATATTTATTCCGGAACCTGTGCCGTACCCCGAGAGACTTCGCTACCGCCATTCGGTCCATCCTGCACTCCTGGTCACCTATATCAGGGAACAAGTAATTGAATGATGGAATGACAAGAATGAACGTATCTTGTGGATGTAACACATGAGGTCGTTAACATACCCCCTGGGGTTTGAAATGCGTGTGCGAGATGTTTCAAATGAGGTTCAAACCCATGACTCAGTTAGGTCCTAACCGAGTGTTTCTCGTGACGTGTAATGCATGAACCGACTAATATTCTAGCCTCATACGTCGACAACAAACACCGAAGTGTAGCAGCGGCTCGCGAGAAGTTTACACACAACGTCGTGAAACACGATATATACGACACATCTGTACAAGGCTATCGTGCGCGCCAGGACTGAGAGTGTCGTAGAAGATATAGAAATTTCCTTCGCTACACCGCACCACTCATTGCAACAAAGTCGCTTGATGCACGTAAGCGATCTTGGGACTCCCCACCGATGCTCTTTACCATTTCCCCAGAACCTGCTAACGTGACGGAGGCACCAGGTGAGGCGAACCGCATCTTTTCCAACTCCATGTGCCCCGTTCCCGTTTTCCGAGTTGTCATAACAAATGTCGCAGTGTTACCAGTCCAACCTTTACCCTGTGCGACGCGGAAGACGATCAATAGCGTGGATATTGTCTGTATCACAGTAGGTGAGACAGGGATGGTAAGCGTTTTGCACGAGCTATACCTGGAATTGATTCAAGGACTGCAGGAACACCTGCGAAACAGGGCTTTTGATTCCAAACAAGACGAGGAAGGCAATGCAGACGGTCGAATAGAGTGCTGCAGATTCAACGATCATTGCAGCGATGGATGTGTACTGTGTCCCGTATTTTGGTCCCAGAACAGAAACGATGCGATATCTGAAGACCAACAAGCGGAGAACGATGACGATCGTCAGGATGATGTTCAATGCAAGGGATAGGCTAAAGTAAGGGAGCGTGTAGTTGGAGCCATTGGTGACATAGGGATTCGAGGTTGAAACCTGAATTATGAACAATACCCCCACTACTGTGTTTGCATGATGTCCGTGAGCCTTTTCTCGTAAGCTTGGGACTTAAAAGCGCTAACCTACCGACCCCGCAAACATCAGGCAAGGGAAGAGCATCACAATCCACAGGGGTACTCGAGACATCTGAAAGATGACTTTGAAGCGCCATACCTGACTTTGCAGTGAGTCACTAAATACACTGTTCAATTTAGTTACGGACCAGTAGTGCATCGGAAAACCAGTTGGACAGAACAAAGGATACATTACCCGCGTCGTCAATAGGGATGAAGAACTCATTGTTCTCAAACGCGTCTGGACCTCCAGGATAATTGCGATTGTCGATAAACGCCATCTGGGTGAATGCCGCGAGCGAAATCATAAAGAGAGTACCGAGGAGGAAGCAGATGGTAATATAAATCAGCAGAGGTATCCGTTTCTTGAACTCCACGCGATTTTTGTCGCGCACGAGGAGATGGAACGACAAAAGATACAGCATGACGGTGATTCCATATGCGACGGCGCTGACAATGACACCTTGCAGCCAGCACCTCTCGGAGAAGAGGGTCAGAGGGTCTTCATTTGGGACCCAACTTGAGTTTGACGACATGCCAGCTAGGGGATGACGATCGGTGAACGAAATGTGCACTGACTTGAACCAGTAGCTAGATAAGTGACTTGTATCGCACCACACTGAGGCCGTTTGCTTGCTTTCGTCTTAAGGAGAAATAGTATTAATCACCGTCGGCCGCCCGGATTGCCGGTTTGGACAGCTGTCACGGCTACGGGTAGATCGGCTGATCATCATGTTTTACTGCTGACGGATCATGATTCATGATCGTTGTCGTCTTACTTGGTAAGTAATGGGAGAGCGGTTTACTACTATTGCGCAGGTCACGCTGCATATCAGAGAGCTTGGCCAGAGAGCCTCACTTCAGCGCTTCAGCGACCAAAACCATTCGTCACATGGTCGAGGAATGACAATCACTGTGCGACACACCTGTCAACCCGGTTCCTGAGCACGCTTCAGAAACACAACGCCGCTATTTTGGGTTATGATGCCATGGGGTGCTGAATTCCTGGACCATCGTATACGTACTTCTCAATCCACTACCTCGTGATTATTCTTCTTTGATCGTATGAGAATACGTGGTAGAGGGTTTCTATGTAAGGTGAGCAGTTCAGCGCCATCATTCAATGCCAAGTCCAGCCTTCTGGATCTTCTCTACCTCATCATATAGCTTCGTCCAATCCCGACAAACTGTGTCGTACCCTCTCACAGCATTCCCCTTTGGTTTCACAGAATGTTCTATTCTCGTGTTGATATTGCACAACGTCGACTGCCGCAAATAGTGCATGCAATGATTCGTGGATGGTGACGGCGGCCCGCCAGAATTCCAATTCTCCCGGATGATGCCCAGGCACTTGAGCTGATGGAGAAGCGTCACCGTGTATGTGACCGGTTTGCCGCTCCTGGGGTCGGGGAGGACGACCGTGTGGCCGCCGCGTGGAATGAGTGCGTCGAATTCAGCTTTACCCTCCTCCGACTTGAGGCTATAGTGGGCAGTCTTGTCGACACGGATCGCTACTGGATCGCCAAACGGGACCGAAAGCGACAAGTCTGCGTTGGAATTGCGAAGGTCAGAACGGTTCTAGGAAAGAGATCGCATCGTCACCTTTAGATACACGTGCGCTGCTGGCATGCGCGGATACGAGGCAGAAGTATGTACAAAGAACAGTGAGGGTAGCGGCGAACATTGCGAATTTTGGGTCCCTCAATCGGAACATAGCTAGGGTGCAGGCATCACTTTCAAGGTTTGACTTGAATAGACGCAGGTGGCAGGTCATAGACCCAAACTACAGGGTATCCCATGCAATATGCAATACCATCTCGGGGTTCGGGAAGTTGCTGATGGCTAGGTGTCATATGGCTGATTGCCAACTACGCGCATTTGAAAATCCGGAGATACGGCCTACGTACACAGCTCTTTTTAAGAAATTCGGCAGATCCCCATGGTTCTCTCCTTTGGCGTCAACCCCCAGACGTAAATGGGTAATATCTTAAGGCACCACCAAGGTGGTGTGAAATAAACCAGAGCTCGTAATAAATATCAAACAGTCCTAGAGCAAGACATTTAAAGCGGGTATATGAAGACGAGTATGAACAACCGACGTCCTCACAATATCCGAGCGTTTAATAATAGGAGGAGCGCTGCGATATTTAAAGCCAATCTGATATCCAAGCATTAGCCGCGAGGTGATTGGTTATAGCCAAGCTGACTGGAAGGAAAGTGAAGACAACGATAGAAGTAGAGATGGACAGCAAGCTAGCTGAGGGACGGTATTCAGGGCACCGAACGTCGTGCCAGAGTCCTGTCGATGTGGAGAACACAAGCGCGACGTCCAGTGTCCACACCATGGGAAGAATAATAAGCGTCGGTTCGCTGCTTGCGTTCTGTTGGCATGATGGAAACGCGGAATGCAGACTGCTCTGTCATGGCATTTGCAAGTGCCTTGAACGGAAATGGGCCAGGTCCAGCGAACATACCACACCCTGGGACGAATGGTGTGTGACGGGTGGAGTGCGCATGAGTTGAACTATCTGTAGCACACATGAGCACGATGAAAGCAATAGGCAATCCACGGAAGCGTGAGGTCCGTCGAGGTGGCGTATTTGTGCGAGACGTCGGAGTATATTATTGCCTGTCCACGCGAAAACGGGTATCTCGATACCATGAGAAATAGAGAAGTGACCTTCAGCCACACAGGAATAAGACGAAAGAAATTCACTGTCCGAACGACCACTTGTGCTTCTACCCCACGGACGACCGTTATCTCTCGGTGTGGATGGGGTAGCGAGCGCCCGGTCGGATGTAAAGGACGCGAATGCCGTCGATATCGGAAAGCACGAAGGCTTGAAGGAATTTGCAGGCTACGAGAGGGGAGTAGAAGTAGTTGCGGAGGAGAACCTGGTGTGATTCGCTAGTTGGGGGTGAGAAAGAAATTTGGGTGATTCCCGAAAGTCTCTCACGCTGGTCCCTTGCCATGAGATGGCAATCATGAGTGTGGAACTTTAAAACTACCAGACGAACACCACCTTCAGAGCTTTGGACTGTTGAGATATCATGGTTTCAGGTACTTGATCTTATCTTAACTTCATACCATGATATTCTAGGCCCAGATGAGATAATCATGGTGCCTCATTACACTTTCATGATTTGTCAGACATGACATCATAGATAAGCTCTTTTATTGCCATTTGCTGATATACTTGTTATCTTACTGCAGATGACTCATTCTTTGTCATCTGGTCACATGACATTCCATGACTTTCCATGGAATTCTTTTGCACTACTATATGTAGTATAGGTTCCAAATAGGGACAAACACTTACTGTTAGTATATAAGACTGACCCTATTGCCTATTATGAATAACAGTTCTTTGACCTGTTCTTTGACCTACTCAGCTCCAAGCTTCACAAATCCTCTACATTCTACTAGCTTATCAGCTATCCTCAAACTCAACACCACTTCCCTTGTCACATACTTTCCACTTGGTATGTTTCTTACCAAGTCCTCCTTCCTCTATTTGTGCTTGTTGGAATCATAGAGTTCTGATATGGACAACACCATACAATGGAATGTGGTATATAACTTGTGATGTCCCTAATCCAACATGACCAACACTACTACCTGATTTGCACCATGAATTGTCAATACTTTGAGGGTAGGCATGCTAAAGTTGAAAAGTTGCATGCTGGGAGCACAATGTGTGAATGAGATGAGATGACATGGTAGATGTTATTCGTGATAGTGGACAAGGTACAATACAACAGGTAACTACAAGATAATCAATAAGAAATATACTATATAGTTCTTATGTAAGCAGTAGCATAGTGAACGATTCTACTCCAACAGCTAACACTTTGGACCATTAAACCTAGAGAAGCTAGAGAAGAGAGCTCATACAAGTACATCTTGATTTGATACTCTGGTATCAAGAGAAAGAGAAAAGATACTAAAGAATTCCTGTAGACAGTCAATCCACAGTGCATAGTACCTATAACTTGTGCATCACTGAAACAGGTTCCAAAGTCTTCCTCTAATATGAATGTAGGCTCTAGTAGTTTTTATTGATGCTCTGATGACTAAGCTTCTCCAGCTGTCTGATCCAAAGTGAGAACTGGGAAATATATATTGTGGCAAACCAATGCAAGTGACATCTATATGCTCATTGGCATCATAACCTCTATACTTCCGACAGCTTTGTGTGCAATGAGCATTCCTGTATATCCCATTCTCTTTTCTATCAGCTGAAAAAACCTAACCTTCACAATGCAACATACATAATTTGTTAGAGAACTCACAAATTGATTTTGTTGGGCATACTCAGTCCACATCATTTATCATTTAATGATCAAGAGCCTTTGCATATCCAAGTGCAGTATCCAGGTAGAACTAGTCTTTAATTGTTTAACTGTGATTGCCAACACATCCCCTGCAGGTTTGTGACAACCTGATATTTAGCCCTTTATTCTGGTTCAACTTGGAGAGTCTATCTTTTTCATGGAAATACAAAGCATGAATGACAAAGATAACCTAATTCTACCAATGAGAATACATATCAATGGCAAACACCACATGATAGATTGTGAAAACAGACTGAGGATAATTTGGCAGCTTTATTACTTGCTTTGAGCTGAGTTTATTTCCATATGTCTCATTTGTATCTTCCATATGATTAATTGACAGGTTTTAGAACTCAATTCTGATTTGGATTGTTTTATGTCCATAAAGGTTAGGAGAGATGTATGGATTTGTTGTGCACTCACATCATGAATGACAACCAAGACTTGGGTCTGATTGCAAACAACAATTAGACATACAAACCCAACTTCTTGAACATCAACTGGCTTATGCTTTGAGGATTCAATTCAAGCTGAATAGCCATGGCATTTCCAGCACTTCCAATCCTACCACAATAGGTATGAAACAACCTAAAACCTTGGACTCATGGTCTTGAACTTCAGTTGCCTTGTAAAACTTGGACTGGAGAGTATAGCAGTGGTGCTGCTAGATGCTTGGTTCTAGGAAATATACCAGGAGAACTAGACTGAGAACTCAGCCTTGCTAGTCTCTGGTTTATATATTTATGGTATGTGGCTATGCTACTACTAGAGTGGCATGTCTAAGATAGGTCTATATGTCTAGACTAGTCAATAGCATATTGTGCTCAGGATGCATCAGCACCTGAGTAAGCATATGAGTCATGCTGATGAAGCCATGACTGTGAAGTAACTAGGATTACACTGGCAATCCAATGAGGCAGAGTGGTGATTAAATAAGAAGGAGTAGAAATGAAAAAGAAGGGCACAGCCTGGCTGTGGAAGAATGGAAGAGAAGCCATTGAGGCTATGAGACAGAGATTAAAATGTGGCTGAGATCTCCATATTCTAGATCTGAGATCCAGATTGGCAAGATTTCCTGTGCCAGATAGAACCTAGTAGTATCGAGATTGGAGGGGTCTGGCCTCTTTCATGCACTCTTGTGCTGGGTCTGTGAAAGTAAAAATAAGATGCGTCTGTGTGCACAATAAGATAGTAAGAAGAAAAGAATAATGCTAAGTCTGTATTGCATTATAGTCTGTTTGCAACACTACCCCCTTTCTATAGATTGACTTCCAGGTGATTGAATGGTACTTCTTGGGAAAATTGAATTTCGTTTACAGGATCATGAGTAGGTTTGAATAAAGATAAAAAGTGGGCAAGGTTGATGAAAAGGGATCGGAGGACAGCAGGATGGTTTTTATGAAAATCAGCGATAAACACCTTTACATGTATGAGGTTTCCCATGGATTTCCATATCCTATTGGTCTCATCATAGCCCTTCTAATGTATTAAATATTTTAATCAGTGTTCCTTGTAGCATGAGTCAATGATAAAGTTGACTTCCCACTTGTTGTCTCTGTCTTCCATGACTAGCATGGGTCCCAGTTGGTGTGTGAGTTGGCCTTCAAGGTGTTCTCTGTATGGTTTAATGTGGAAGATGTTGACCATGGGGTGTATGTGCATGATGCAGGATAGCTGTAATGTGACTGCATTTGGTCCAGCCAATGTTGTGATGGTGTATGGGCCTAGCCACCTTTTGGTTAGTTTCTTGCTAGCCCTGATTAATTTAAGGTTTGCCATGCTGAGCCAGACTTGCTGGCCAATGGTATAAGCTAGTGCCTTAGACCAGTGTCTATCTGCTTGACTTTTCATGCGTTCTTGCACATGGTGTTAATGTTAAGCCAAGTTGCAGGCAAACACTTGAGCCAATACTTGGAATCTCTTTGTGAAAGCGGTTGCTCTTCCTTAGTGTCTTTCGCTAGTTTGCTTGTTACTTGGTATGATTGCATAGAACTAGCTACAGCATTGAGTACAAGTGGATATCTTTTATACTACTGGAGAGCAAGCAAGAACCAAGCCATGAGGCTGCCTCACAGTTGGGCTATGCTTACTGTGGAATGAGTCAAGGCTGGAGATGAAAAACACAAGGTAATCTTGAGGTGGAAAGGTTCAATGTAAGACCTTGAGATGGGCTGTATCTATGGAAATGAAAAGAGGCTATCCCCTAGTAACTTGGGGATTGCACATAGTCTCCTAATATAAGGGGTACTATGGGATTGTCAAGGTAAGCATAAAGGGTCTCTTCAATGAGTTGTCCCACAGAAACAATACCCAAGACTAGAGTGTTTTCGCTTTGAAGAAGTTGATACTTGGGAGAAGAAGGAATTAAAGTATTGTACTTGAACCATAGAGTGTAACATTCCATAACATTACCCCCTTCATACAACTGAAGCACTGCTTCAGTAATCTTTCCTTGCATTTCCCCTCTAAATGTCATATTTCCCTCTGCCTGAACAGTCGCCCTTGTTCCATATGTGAACTTTCAGGTCCTCATTGGAGTTGTATCTGGCTCGATGTAGAGGGCACTCAATTCTAGAATGTCCCAGTGAGTGGCATATGGGACATTATACCTCAGGACAGAACTTTTGAGGATGGCCTGGAGCACTCTCCTTGTAGTGAGGGCATATGTAATGTGGGCATTCAATCCTAAAGTGGCCCAGCTGGTTGCAGGTGAAGCAATGTTTTTTAATATGACCAAATCATTGTGTACTTGTCATTGCTCCCAGGTCATTGATTGCAATAAGTTGCACGGAAGCAGTAGCACATCAAGGTGGAGGAGCAAGGGATCATGTATATGGTGGTGAGGGCGTTCAAGGGTGGTATTTCCTATCAGGTGTTGTAGCTCTTGGAGGGCTCACCTGGTAGATGTATAGCTGGGTTCTTCTTCCTCTAATGGCAGACATGATGAAGGAATTCGGGGAGAGTATTTCTGCATTTTCTCGTCGGACCCTCCTGGGTCATCTCCTGAGTGATTCCATCCTCCAAGTGACCTGAGGTGGTGATGTGCTATGAAAGAACAGTGGAGTCCCTTCCCTGGAGCTGTTTACCATGGTGGTGATCTCATCTTTTTTGTTTATCTCCCCTTCTTCTACCTCTCTAATGAGTATTCTTTCATTTCCATCTCTGTTTCTCAACATCTTCCTCATTGCCTCATTGAAGTCTTCATCGAAGAATCCAGTCTCCCTGAAGTAGTCATCTCATTTGCCAGTGGATAGAGATGCAAGGATGGGGAGGAGGAATGGGGAGAGGATTTCAGGGAGAAGATTATTGATTACTCTGAAAAACCTATTGTTATGAAGGAGATTGAGTACCCTCCTTTTGGTGTCTGCCAGCACACAAGTTATGGCATTGTCATATGAGGCTGGGAGACCTTGTGGGCAGCAGAGGATGTGGGTGAGTGAGAGCATTTTGAATGTATGATATAGTTTGATGCCTTTGATGAGGAAATGGTTTTCTGTATACCAGGAATTGTGTTTCATGGTATAGCAAGCAACGGCATTCCCAATCACTACTCCATAGAGCATTCTTCTAGTGTCTTGGGAAAAGCATTGGACTTGAATAGGGAGCTTCTTGTTGAGGACAGTGGGTGTGAGGGTGGAAGACATTGTGGGTGTTTGGTTATCGGCTTAGTGGGGCTGATGGGTCTCTAGTTCAGATTGTGTCTGGCTTTATACGCTTTCAGAATGGTCTGTGCATTGCCCATGTTTCATTCCAGTTCCCACATATTTTCAGATGTGGCATATCCTTTCCACACCACCAGGTACTGTCTTCTATTCCCACTTCCTTGGTGTGAGACAATCTTTTTAATTTCGAATTCCTCTTCTCCATCTATCTTAATCAGGGGAGATTCAGCGAAGCTAGGGCTGTGTTCTTTTGTTTGTTTGTATGGGGATAGTAATGTGGCATGGAAGATGTTGTGGATCTTTCACTGTTTCGGTAGTTTTAATCTATATGTGATGGGGGATAGTACCTGAGTGATCTTGAATGGTCCTTCCCTTTTTGGGGCAAATTTTCTGGATTTGTAGTGGGTTCGTAAATTTCTTCCTTCTAGCCATACTTTATCTCCTATTTTCCATGGTTTAAAGTTGGTTCTTATTCTTTCTTTCATTACTCTTTGCGTGATTTCGTGGGCAGCTAGTGCTTCTTTTCATGCTTCTTCTATGTTTTTTAGTCTGTTTTCAAGGTGTGGAATGAATGTTTTTCCAATTTTAGGGTAGCTTCTTGGTTCATATCTGTACATTAGATAGAATGGGGTTTGTCCGGTTGAGGAATGTACAGCAGAATTGTGGGAGAATTCGGCGATTGGGAGGAACTGGGCCCATTTGGATGTATCTTTTTGGCAGAATATCCTTAAGTATATTTCTAGTTCCTGGTTTACTCTTTCAGTTTCTCCATCAGTTTGTGGATGGAATGTGGTGGACAGTTTTAGGTTATATTTCAGTAGCTGAGCCAGTTCTTGTGTGAATGCTGAAGCAAATTGTGGACCTTGGTTGGATATGCAAGAGTTGTGTAGTCCGAAGCATGGGAATATGTTATTGAAGAAGAGGGCTGCTATATTGGCAGCAGTTGCCATTTTGTTGGTTTTTAGGAAAATTACCCCCTTCATAAGGCTGTGGTCAACCACAACCATAATAGAATCAGCTCCATCGCTTGGAGGAAGGTCAGTGATAAGATCAATTGAGATTTGTTGAAAGGGGCGCATTGCTTTGGATGGGATAGAAGATAGTGCCGGTATGCTTGGGTGTGTGTTTGTCTTGTAGGCTTGACAAATAGTGCATCCAGTGACATATTTCCTAATAAATGAAGTCATTCCTGGCCACCAGTAATCTCATTGGGTGCAAGCGATGGTTCTGAGAACCCCTTCATGTCCTCCAATTGAGAAGGAGTGAAGTTCCTTTAATAGGGGGTTTCTTAAGTCAGGAGGTACATATAAGCATTCCTTGTAAAAGAGTTGATCATTGGAATATGTCCAATCTTCAGGTGATGCTCTTTTAAACAAGGATGTTTCTTCTTCAATTGCCTGTAGTGCTTTAAGGACTAGTGGGTCTTTGCTGGAAGAGGTTGCTATTTTCTTTGTTAATTCTAGGTTGAGCTTTCTGACGAATAGGTGATTGGATAATAGTGTGATGGCCTGGTTATTTTCAGATGTATCTATGTTGTCTTTCCTGGAGAGTGTGTCTGCAGGTGCCATTTTGGATTCAGGGGTGTGGATGAAGACAAGGTTGAAGTCTTGGAGGAAGAGTTGCCATCTTGCTTGTCATTGTGAAAGTTTTCTAGGTTCTTTGAAATATGTTAGGTTCTTATGGTCGGTTAGGACCATCACTGGGAAGGCTGTTTCTTGTAGATAGTGCTGTCATTCTTCTAGTGCATGGATGACTGCGAGTAGTTCTCTGTCATAAATGTTGTAGTTCCTTTCTGTGTCTCCCAGTGTTTTGGAGAGGTAGGCGCATGGTTGTAACTCTCCATTGATGTTTTCTTGCATCAATATTCCTCCAGTGGCAGTGAGGAAAGCGTCTGTCATGATTGTGAAGTGTTTCTGTACATCTGGCATTGCTAGTATCAGATATTGTGTGAATGCTTGTTTTAGTGTTTCAAAGGCTTGTTGACATTCTGGGGTCCATTCCCATGTTTTTCCTTTCTTTGTTAATTTGTGTAATGGTTTGGTGGTTAAGGCTTGTTATTATACATTGCTATTGGAACCAGACCTGACATTGCACACACAGTCAACCAACTAGCATATGCATTGGCGAATCCAAGCAAGACATATCTCAACAAAGCCCTACACATTTGTCACTACTTAGTAGGCACTTGCAAATACGCATTGGTGTATGATGGATCTCAAAACAAGGGACTTTATGCCTGCATGGACTCTGATTGGGGTCAGGATCCCATCACCCATCACTCACAGATGGGTTATTACTTAAAACCTGCCAATGCCATTTTCCTATGGAATTCACACCTCCAGAAGACAATGGCACTTTCTTTCACCAAAGCCAAGTACATGGCATTGAGTGACTGCTCTTGCCAGGCTGTGTGGATTAAATAGATGCTGGGAGAAATTGAATTCCATCTAGGACTGATCCTAATCTGTGGTGACAATCAAAGGTCACTATTTATAGTACAAAACCCCATCACCAAAAAAAGATCCAAACACATCCCCATCTGCTACCACTTCATATGTGATGTGGTGATGAAAGACAAGCATATAGAGCTTCTCTATATCCCTGGGACTGACAATCTGAAACAACCTAAAATCCTTGAAGCAGGGCTTGTGGACTTCGGTCACCTGGTAGGACTTGGACTAAGAGTGAGAGCATAGTAGTGGTGCTACTAGACACTAGGTTCTAGAGAATATACCAAGAGAACTAGACTGAGGACTCAGCCTCACTAGCCTTTGGTTTATATATTGATGGCATGTGGCTATG
This sequence comes from Tylopilus cf. pallidocervicolor, assembly GCA_038093935.1. Classification (NCBI taxonomy): domain Eukaryota; kingdom Fungi; phylum Basidiomycota; class Agaricomycetes; order Boletales; family Boletaceae; genus Tylopilus; species Tylopilus cf. pallidocervicolor. The sequence continues at coordinate 39,120 of JBBPTE010000003.1, read as the reverse complement.
CTACTATCAGAGTGGTGTGTCTAAGGTGAGTTCATATGTTTGGACTAGCCAATAGCATATTGGTCTCAGGAAACATCAGCGCCTGAGTAAGCATGTTGAGTCATGCTAATAGAGCCATGACTGCAGATAACTACATATCACACTGCCCATTCAATGAGGCAGTGCAGTAATTGTGACAACCCTCAAGGCTGAACGTAGGAGTGAGGCCATTGACGTGACCTCCATAGCTGATAGGTCGCCGTAGAGACGTAAGCGTGACGAGAGTGTAAGAGAAATAGATAACACGGCCATTAGGCCGGGCAAAGGTATAAAGAGGGGGCGAGCATGGTGAGCCCAGCGAGAGCCATGCGTGAGGTAACAACCCGTATGCTGAGCCAGAGGCTGTCCGGAGGCGAGGCTGCTCTCGTATCGGTCGTCAAACTTGAGGGGTAAACCCCAAGAGACTAAGCTGGGGACGCCAGCTGAGGCTCTTGGACCTTATATAGACATTTCTACAAAAGTTTACGTAATTGTAGGGCTTAGGGCCCGTATCGTACGATAAGCCTTAGCCTATAGCGTAAAGTGCTCTTATCGTAGAAGCACCGAGGGCGTAAAGGGGTGGCAGCCCCTTACCCTGAGGTCGCTGTGTGGCGCATCACTATGTAAGTTAGTCCCCATAGATAGCAGACATAACTGTGAATGGCATGGGGATCAGTGGCATAAAAAGATGAATCGGGGGGAGATCCCCGTGTGGGATCGTAAATGAAGATCATAAAGAATGTGTACGTATTACCGTAAAGTAAGGCCAGTCTTGCGAACCGGCACGAACCAGTCCGTCGTGCAGACGACAGTTGCACGCTTGCAACAGTAATTAAATAAAAAGCACATGGAAATGAAAAGAAGCACATAGCCTAGCTGTGGCAGAATGGAAGTGAAGCCATCAAGGCTGTGAAGCAGAAATGAAAAGGTGGCTGAGATCTCCATATCCTAGATCTGAGATCCAGATTGGACAAGAGTTCCTGTACCAGATGGAACCTAGTGATCCTAAGTCTTGGTGAGGCAAGACTGCAGGTCCTACCATGCACTTCTTGTGCCAGGTCTGCAAAAAAAGCTAAGATGCATCTGTGTGCATGATTAAATAAAGGAAGAAAGAAAAAGTGCTAAGTCCATATTGTGTTGTAGTCTGTTCTACAACACAATCCAGCAGATATGTTCACTAAAAACCTCAGACATGTCAAGTTCAAAGAGTTTTGATCACAGCTTGGTTTGGTCTTTTACTAAAACCCCCAGTCAATGTGGACAATCACTCACTGTGATTGCGGAAACATACTGTATCTACAATCTACCTACATATATCAGATAAGGGGGAGTGTTAATCTTCAGGAGTTACTGTTTGCAGTAGGAGTGGAAACACCTGCAAACAAATACTTCTTATAGTAGTATTATATAATCCTGTAGAGTACAAAAGGCTTGGCTGAGTCTGAATTTAAAAAATGCTCTTAACACAGCATCCCAACATTCTAATAAGCCCCTATTTACAACCAGGTAAACCAGTAGTGTATCCTAGTACTTTAGTATATGCACCATTGCAACAGAGAAGTCATTGAG
>JBBPTE010000003.1:0-37436 GCA_038093935.1 Tylopilus cf. pallidocervicolor | reverse complement strand
GGGTCAGGTGTCAGTTCTCTCTCTCATTCTAAGCTGTTGTGGATGTCCCACAACATTCATGCTGATGGGCATTTATTCTCTTGAGCCCCTTCTGATCCTTCTGAGAAGGTCCTTGATGGCTCTTCACACTTTATATCCAATACCTCTCCTTCTAGGTTTGGGCTACCTTCTACTACGTTAATGAGATGGGAGGAGAAGTGTCTAATATGTTGTGCATACTCCTCAAATTGGGCAGGGGTAGAGGCAAGAGATCTGTGGAAGCTGATTGGCACTTATATCTGCTTAATGATTAGTGACTGTGCTCAATCTGTTTTGCTCATGTGAAAAAAACAATGCACTCTTGGAATGCAAAGGCAAGGGAAGTGATGTTAGTCTAGTTTTAATGAAACAACCTAAAACCTTGGACTCATGGTCTTGAACTTCAGTCGCCTTGTAGAACTTGGACTGGAGAGTATAGTGGTGGTGTACTAGATGCTTGGTTCTAGAGAATACACCAGGAGAACTAGACTGAGGACTCAGCCTTGCTGGTCTCTGGTTTATATATTTATGGTATGTGGCTATGCTACTACTAGGGTGGCATGTCTAAGGTAGGTCTGTATGTCTAAACTAGCCAATAGCATATCATGCTCATGATGCATCAGCGCCTGAGTAAGTATATGAGTCATCCTGACAGAGTCATGACTGTGAAGTAATTAGGATTACACTGGCAATCCGATAAGGCAGAGTGGTGATTAAATAAGAAGGAGTAGAAATGAAAAAGAAGGGCACAGCCTGGCTATGAAAGAATGGAAGAAAAGCCATTGAAGCTATGAGATGAAGATTAAAATGTGGCTGAGATCTCCATATCCTAGATCTGAGATCTGGATTGGGTGAGATTCCCTGTGCCAGATGGAACCTAGTAGTACCGAGACTGGAGGGGTCTTGAAACAACCTAAAATTCTTGAAGCAGAGCTTGTGGACTTCAGTTGCCTTGCAGGACTTGGACTAAGGATGAGATTGTAGTGGTGGTGCTGCTAGACACTAAGTTCTAGGGAATACACCAAGAGAACTAGACTGAGGACTCAGCCTCACTAGCCTCTGGTTTATATATTGATGGCATGTGGCTATGCTACTACCAGAGTGGCATGTCTAAGGTGAGTCCATATGTCTAGACTAGCCAATAGCATATCAGCCTCAGGATACATCAGTGCCTGAGTAAACATGTGAGTCATGCTGACAGAGCCATGACTGCAGATGACTACATATCATACTGTCCATCCAACAAAGCAACACAGTGATTAAATAAGAAGTATGTGGTAATGAAAAAGAAGCACACAGCCTAGCTGTGGCAGAATGGAAGTGAAGCCATCAAGGCTGTGAGGTGGGAATTAAAGGGTGGCTGAGATCTCCATATCTTAAATCTTTGATCTGGATTGGATGAGAATCTCTGTGCCAGATGGAACCTAGTGATCCTGAGTCTCAGTGGGACAATACTGTGGGTCCTACTGTGCACTCTTGTGCCAGGTCTGTGAAAGAAAAGATAAGATGCATCCATGTGTATGATTAGATAAAAGAAGAAAGAGAAATAATGCTAAGTTCATGTTGTGTTGTAGTCCATTCTGCAACAGGTCTGGCCTCTTCTGTGCACTCTCATGCTGGGTCTGTGAAAGTAAAAATAAGATGCATCCATGTGTGCAATAAGATAGTAAGGAGAAAAGAATAACACTAAGTCTGTGTTGAAACAACCCTCAAGGCTGAATGGGGGAGTGACCGAGGAACAACCTCAGCCATTATAAAGACCAGACAGGCTGCCATAGAGACACATAGACATAAGCATAGCATAAGAGAGAAGGTGATATATGGGCGTGAGCCTGGGCAAGGGATAAAGATGGAGAAAGCACAGTGAGCCCTATGAGAGCTGTGCTGTGGAGTAACTGCCATATGCTGAGCCAGAGGCTATCCAGAAGCAAGGCATCTCTCGTTGAGTGTTGAACTTGAGGGGCAAACCCCAAGAGACTAAAGCTGGGGTAAGCCAGCAATAGCTCTTGAATATATATAGATATTCTACATATACTATGTAAGTGACTATTACTAATCATAGATAAGCCCTAGCCTATAGCATAAGTGGCTCTTATCGTAGTAGCACCAAGGGCATAAAGGGATAGCAGCCCCTTATCCTGAGGTTGCTGTGTGATGCAAACCTGTACATAGATCTAACCCTGAAAAAAGGGAGTCAGAAATGAAAAAGGGATGTCAATGGGGATCAGTGGCATATGAAGATGAAGAAGGGAGATCCCTGTTGAGAGATTCCATAACTGTAACATAAAGTGTAAAATAATGAGTGAAATTGTAAGGCTGGTGGGTGTACTGGCACAAAATGGTCCATCGTGCAGACAATATTGCATGCTTGCAACATGTGTTGCATTGTAGTCCATTTGCAACAAGGTAAGTGAATAATATCATGGATAAGGCATGAAAACAGACACGTATGAAAGTTCCAAGTGGCATCACTCTGACCCACAAGTAATGAAACACCATGCCTAATAGTCAATGATAAGTTCAAACTTTCCATGATATTGTATGCACCATCAATAGTAATAGAAACAGTTTACTGTACATTGGTTAGTTCATACATGACAGTCCAGCTGAAGAAAGGGACAAACTCTTTGAGAAACATTAAGTCAGTTCAATAGCTAATGATAACCATGTCAGCCCCTTATTCTTGGAACGTGAGGTATAGATTGCTGGATTTGCTTCTTATGCAGTAAGCACCATCAGGAATCTGTTGCAGAGTAATATGCACTCATGAATTACTGTTGGATTGGGTGGTAGTATTATTTTCTCCCTCTGATTTATGTTGACTTTCAATTGGATGCTGATTGGATTGCTGAGAAACATACCAAAGTGCAACTCAAGTGTACAAAATATGTTTTGTAGAGCTTCAATTTGGATACAAAGAGCCTTGATCTGTGAGCAAAGCTCAGGCCCACTCCTGGACTGAATTCATCAAATATTGTTTTAACCAACAAGGTATGGCATAGGAATGATGTTATTGAGATTTAGTATAGTGATTATTTCATTATTACCTCCAGTTGTGAGATATTTGTTATCCAATAAAGGTGCCATTGAATATAGAGTTGGTAGTATGCAATGCTTGTCTTTGAGGACAGGTCCAAACTGCAAGCATGTAGAAGTATCCCAATATGTCAGGGAACAACTGGCAAAGGAAGCAATGAATCTGTCATTTTGTGGAAGGGCAATAGATGAGCAGTAACCAGATGGCTCACCTGAAATTGTCCATTCAGAGAGGAAGATGCCAGTGTCGATGTAAATGTGTCTGAGTACATTGCTAGATAAGACAAAGATATGCTGGGAGTCACTCGACCAAGCAATGGCAGAATTGGATTTGCTAGATATCCTGCCAACTCTGATGTTCCTGAGCAACTGGCCAGTTTGTGCTTTGTAAACTTGCAGTTGCCTATTGCTTGGGGTGAGAGTGGTGATGCAATTGCCATCTAGGGAGAATCTGGTGTATACAACAGCACCTTCATGCTCAAATAAACTGATAAGCTGTTTGTTGCAAGCCTGCAACTGTTGTCTGCAGGACAAACTAGTTTGTGCCGGTATGCAAACCAGTCTTACTTAATTCACTCTTTTTTTCACACTTTATGATTATGTTTCCCATCACAGGCTCACATCCTTTGCCTTCTTATGCCACTGATGCCTATGGCCACTTCTATTCATCTCTGCTTGCTTCTCAGGAAGATCCATTTACACAGTGATGCACCACACAGCAACCTTAGGATAAGGGGCTGCCACCCCTTTATGCCCTCAGTGCTTCTATAATAAGAGCTAGTTATGCTATAGGCTATGGCTTATGATATGGTAATAGTGCTTACATACATATGATTATGTACAGTAGATAGCTCCTGCTATATAAGCCTAGAAGCCTTTGCTGAACAATCTCCAGCTTAGTCTCTTGGAGATTTCCCCTCAAGTTTGATGCCTCTATGAGGGTGGCCTCACCTCTGGATAGCCTCTAGTTCAGCATATGACCATTACTTATGCATGGCTCTCTCTGGGCTCACTGTGCTTTCTTCCTTCATTTATCCTTGCCCAACCTCATGGCCAAGTATCTTCCTTCTCTTTTATGACACAATCACGCTTCACATCTATGGCAATCTATCAGTGCTTCATGGCAGTCATGTCTATGGCTGCACTCTGATATACAGCTTTGAGGGTTATCCCTGTGGAAATGTCCCAAATGATTACAATCTTGTCATATGAACCTGTTGCAAATTTGGTCAAATCAGGGGACACATTGACTGTAACCACCAGGTTTGAATGATCCTTCAGCATGAGGACAATTTGGCAAGTCTTTCTGCTTCAAACAATAGCTGCCTCATTAACACCAGTGACAATCCACCTTCCATTGTCTGAGAAGGCAATTTCAAAGATGGTCCCACCCACATCAACTCACTGGTCCTCAATCTCCATTCCATTATTGACATATCATTGTTGAATTATCCTAGCCCCATCACCACTCATAAGATATCTGCCATCCTCCAAAAAAACAAGTGAGATTACCATTTTACTTGTGCTGATGTTTATTGTTCTTGCATTGTCTGAATTATAGTAATGATTAATGATCTAGCCTATACCCAGTCTATGCTCACCCATTGTTCGAAGTCATGCACTTGTTCATGTGGGAAAATAATGACAGAGACAAGACTACATTCCTATGCATTCTGTTATCAATATGGATCAATTCCCACACCATCAATCACCTAGCTTCTCCCAGTGCTTAATCTTGCTTTACTTTACCTTGTATTCATAAGATCAAGGGATCTGGCTTGTACTCACCAGTGTGTAATTTTGCTGTGATACAGATGCAATAAATCTCCATTGAGGCAAATAAGTAAATCACTACTCTGGGCCTGCTGAATTCTTCATGTTGCACTAGGGTAAGGACTGAGCAAAAAGTGACAACACTGCATGTGTTTGATTGTGGAACTTTTTGATCAAGTATCTTGTTTCTACCAATTCATATGGAGATTGTTATGGGACAAAAAGTTCTGACTTTCTCAGGTCATCTATAGTTGCCCATTGACTGTACATTAGACAGGAGAGGGCACACAATGTGATCCTGCTTAGCAAAGAAGTTGTTGCAAGTATTGCAACTGCTGCACAACATAGGACAAACTTAGACTATTCTTCTCTCCTTTCTATCTAATCATGATAATGGACACATCTTATCTTTTCTTTTTGCAGACCCGGCACAAGAGTGCATGATAGGACTCACAGTCTTGTTCCACCGAGACTTGGGATCACTAAGTTCCATCTGTCACTGAGACTCTTGTCCAATCCAGATCTTAACTGATTTAGGATATGGAGATCTCCAACACTTTTTCTTCATCTCCACTTTATGCCTAGATGGCATTCATCTCCCACCACCACATCTACAATGAGGCATTTCACTTTCATTACTGATGAAGCTATGTCTTTGCTTTCATTCTTTTCATCTCTATGCCACAGCCTCAAAGGCTTCTCTTCTTTTTGATCCCCACTACTGCGTGCTGACTCATGCTTATCTCGGCTATGCTGAGCTCAATACACTACTGGCTAGTATAGACTGTTATCCAGACTTCATGATAGGTAGATATCCTAGTATATAAACATGTACACATATAGTCACTGTCTATATATACCAGGAGACACTGAGGCAACAGCCCTCAGTCTAGTCTCTTGGAGATTTCCCTTCAAGCAACTCTTTGATTCCTCTTGTCTTAGTGCAACCTGAAGCAACACCTCCTTTGCATTTCACTTTCGGTCGTTTCAGCAAGTGTGCAATTGTCATCTGTACAACAGACTAGTTCATGCTGGTATGCAAACTAGTCTTACTACTTACATTTATTTTTCACTTTATGATATGGTCATGGCATCCCTCAATGAGAATCTTCCTACTTCATCTTCTTATGCCACTGATCCCTGTTGACATTCCTTTTTAATTACCAACTTCTCCCATTCAGGGTTAGATTTATGTACAGGTTTGCACCACACAGCAACCTCAGGGTAAGGGACTGCCACCCCTTTACACCCTCAGTGCTACTAAAATAAGAGCCACTTATGCTATAGGCTAGGGCTTACCATACAATTCTAGTAGTCACTTATGTAGTATATATAGAATGTCTATATATACCTGAGAGCTATTGCTGGCTCACCCAAGCTTTAGTCTCTTTGGGTTTGCCCCTCAAGTTCAATGATCAATGAGAGATGCCTTGCCTTTGGATAGCTTCCAGCTCAGCATATGGCAGTTACTCCACAGCACAGCTCTCACAGGGCTCATCATGCCCCTTTTCTTCATTATTCCTTCACTCAGGCTCTCACCTGTGTATTTCCTTCTCTCCCACAATATGCTTACGTCTATGTGTCTTTACAGTAGCCTGTCTGGTCTTTATGATGGCTGAGGTCATTTCTTGGTCACTCCTACATTCAGCCTTGAGGGTTGTTTCAAAAGTCCTTGTGGATGTTGACACAAAGACAATAACAGCCTGAGATATGTGGATGGCCAAGCCTTGGTGAGAATGGCACACTAGTGGCAATGTGGTGGGCAGTGGGGCCCTGGGGGATAAAGGATACATATATTACAAATGTATCAAATAAAAAGTGCTTGTTCATGCTGTTGCATCACACTGTCTCCTGTGACCCTGTTCATCCAAATCTAGTGACCTTGAAGTTATTGCATTCCTAATCACCCTTTTCAATGCAGTTTGCACTTCATTACCTTCTTTGCATAACTTGCTACATGAACACAACAATACCCACTATTGCTCTATTCATGCAGCAAGTTCTACTGTGGAGCTTCCCATGTCAAACAGGCATTGGAGGTGAACCAGGATTATGGCAACAGTAAGCTGAAGCATGCTCAGCATAGGAAAGGGTGATAGAACTAATTTGTTGTACCTATTTCAATCATTTGAGTATCATTGTGCTTAGCTTTAGCATACTTAGCATCCTTTCTTAGCATGCCAATCCAGTATTCAAGCACCTAATTGGAGACTTCTCCTTCTGCTTCATCTTTATCCATAGTTTATTGAAATAAGGTTTCTTGCTAGACATCTGTGCCTTCTTTTTGCCATGTTTCTTTGTTTCTAATGCTAATAATGAGAGACAAGAATCAATGCAACAAATGAAACATGACCTTCATTAATACCTTTGAAGCTAGACTGCTTCTCTGCTTCTACAGGCAGGGATGACAGCAGCATCTGTGTGCCATTGCTATTAAGACATCATTTTCCAGGTATTTCCCCCATTCCACCTGGTTTGCACAACAAGCACTAACTGGGCCTGACATCCTTGAGTCTTTCTGTTTCTGGTCTACAGTTAAAAGTCGGTCATTAGATGGAAGGTGCATCAACTACTATAGGAGACCTGGAAAGAGTATCTCAGTGAAGCCTGGGAATTAATGGGTGGTCGAGGTTGTATGCTAGAGTGGCATGCTTCATCACCTCATAGTAAATTGCAGGTTCCTACTCACTGTGTTGAGAGGGAAGGGGCAATTTCCTAGTCTTTGTAGGCTGAGTGGCCATACACAAATTCAAATACTGACCAAACTCTCATTTCTACTTTCTCCACAGCCACTGGAAGAAAACATTCATGAAGCGTGAAGGCTAGAAATATCACTGTAGGTCAATGGGCATTGTTTATGTGTGATGCTAGCGAGTAAGACACCCCAATTTGACTACCACATCAAACACTGATCAACAAGCCAATCCAGGGCAGCTTAACAACAACCTGGATGTTGCAAAATGACCAATATGCAACCTGAACATGGGGGTGGGTACCCTTGGTGTCGTGTGTATATCTGTGTTCTGACATAGTGGGGTTTGCTGAAGATTATTTAGACCAATGTACTGATTATAGACGGAGTACGTATTACCGCAATCATTTAATGCTTTCCGGATTGGCTACATGCAGGGAAATAACGAAATGACACTACAACATGGCAGTGAACACCCTATGATCAGGCACAAGGGCACGAGACAAGTACGACCGTTTTGTATCCCACTCCAATTCAACGGCGACTCGCTGAGTAGGACGTGGATGTCCTGCACGGAATCCAGTTGATGGGGTGAGTCGATTCTCAGTAAATCACTCTGATGGAATCATCCATCAGCTCTTTGTGGTCAGTATACTGTGATATCTCCAAAACTGAAGGCGACGAGAAATTTTTAATAAGATCCACCTGGTACGAGACGTGTCGGCTCGAGGCACATATCTCAGGTTCCGTGACGGTCGAGCTCATCGTTCTTGATCACGTGTCTGTGAAGCAGATTTCCTCTTGTGACTGCAATAGTCTTGGAACATCTGCGTTAGTTCTTCGGGGAACAAGCACGCTACTAGGGAAGGACACCACAGTACCAAGTGCCTGAAAACCGCTTTCATGTGGTGATTTTATGTAGAAGAGCCGATATGACACCGGCTGATATTTGACCTGTTTGGAGCATCGGCGGTCTACATCATAATCATAGATCATCGCCATCAATCGCGCCTCAAAGCGAAGGGTAAGGTCCCAAAGCATACCCTCACCTGTGGATGATGAATATCTTGCCCTGAGGCACACCCAAGAACTCCTCTGGATTGTGAGTTGCTTGGTCCACTCCAGTGCTACACGAGTGACACTGTATCTATTGAAATCCTTCGCACAGATAGAATGTTGGTATGAAAGCATTTCGTTCTGGGGCACCTCTCTTTGCATTCTCAAGTCAATTGGTGGGTCTAACATTGCTCTCATATGGCAGCGTTTTATATTCTTCCGTCGTACAGATAATATGTACTGTGGGCGACCCGTGTTCGCGATATTATTTCTGTGCTTTAGTGCTCTCTCATTCAAGTGACGGTCCCGGGGTGTCCAATTACGATGAGTCCGGATGCCAACATTGGTGAGAAGCCAATTTCGCCTTGAACACATCACGATCGTCTTCTGATATGGTTAGGAATAGATATGTCTAGTTTGGACTTCAGCGATGTACATGCTGTTATTTGCACGGGTGTCTAAAATATATTTTCATGTTGCCTGCGCAATGCCAGCGAGATGTTACACAGTAAGCCGCATTCTCGTTTGTTTTGTTTCTGCTAGTATGTACTTATCGGAACTTCAAAACTTCACACCCGTTCTTGCAGTCATTCAATCACATTTTCTAGCTCCCATCTAATTCATAAATGTATCTCTCCAGCGCTTATTTTGGTTCTTTGTTCCCAAGGAATCGGGTCAACTAGATGCGACGCCTGTCTCTCGCGTTTCATCTTCACCTTCTCAAACCCCCGATATTTTCACTGGTGGCACACCCAGATCCAATCCATCGGTCGTCGTGGCGATTCACTTGTTGCGAATATCGTGGGTGCCACGTTAGAAGACCATCGTCCAGAAGCCCGTCAAATGTGTAATGCGTTACTTACGTGAAGACTCCACGGAGAAAAGCATTCTGACCGAGGTCAAATCTCTAGTCCCACATGGGTGGTTTCGCGAGGAAATCGCACCGACAGGACGCCTTGCGTAAATACATCAAACGAAGCATCTCTCACTCAAACGTTTTTTGCCCCTTCTTTGCACTTTCGAGACAGCTGGTGGGTGGGCCCTCACAACGAAACTTCACTATCATTACAGTGTACAGACAGAATGTATCCTACATGGTCATTGTTCGTTATTTTTTCGCTTTGTGCTCTAGCTCTCTCTGCGCCGGCAGACTCACTGGTGGAGTTCCCTTCACCGGCGTGTGGAGATCTTGACTCCGATGGTACTCTTGGTGAGAACCGATTTCTCCCTGAATGTATTACGAGTCTCTTCTGACCCTATTTCTCTTTCTTCGTGGGCTCTTAGGACTAGCTTGTGCCTAGCCATGACTTGAAGCAACTTGGGGGTCGTGAGGTGTCACCAGTTGAAATAGTGGAAGATTCTCCATAATGCTTCGCCGACTCCTAGAGGGAGGACGTTATCAATTGTGCCCTCTGTACAATGTGATCATCTTGTTAAACGCACTCAATACTTCACTCTGTGGATTATCGCTTCAAATCTTTGTTGTAAATGTCTGTGCGCCGCAGCCTTTTTGTCAACCGAGCTTGTATAACGTTTCTCCCGCGCGACCTCAGCGCCGAGCAGAGGTCCCGCAGATTATTCCGCATGACCATAACCCAACGACGTAGTGAGATGCTTATTTCCGAGTCATTCCCTGTCACTTCGAGCTATTAAGTCATCCAAGAACTTCTTGACAATCTCAAAGAAACAATCACTCCTCGAAGAGCATGTAACTATATTTGCGAATGTTACGTGGCGTATTTTCGAGATCTTCGCACCAGAAACGTCAGGTAATCGACTGTGTGATTCACAGTGTGAATTTGGTGCAAGCGAGGCCAATCCCTCAGTCTTGCCCCCACAATGCTTCGCGCAAAAGACATTCAACATCATTTGATACACCGGCCATCCATCGTTCGTTTCTTCTCATACTTCTCGAGTCTCAGCCGTCCCTCTTACATCCCCTGGCAACTTTTGCAAAAGTAACAAGCGCTCCTTACCTGCAAGTTTAGCCTGGGCTATGGATGGCGTCGTACTCGCAAGAACAATCCCTCCAGATGCTTCTGGCTCCAATCGCACCCCACGGGTGCCCTGAGAAACTAAATCTAGTGTTTCTGACTCTGCGCCAGTCCCTTAGTCAGCAGACTATAGCACAAGTCGACTGCCACATCGCCCGACCGTTCGTCCTTTAAAGCTTTACGCGTTACGGTTTACCCCATCACGTGTTTCGAGCACAACCGCTCGTCTTGCACTCCCGCCGTATTGGTTTGAGTGGTTGCCACGCTCGCCTCCCACCCTAATCGCTTGTCTCGCACCCTCGCCGTGTCATTTTGAGTGAAACCCGCTCGTGTCTCGATCCCGACCGTTTGTGTCCCCCTCCGTCATGTGATTTCACACCCGACTGCTCCTCTCTCCCTCCCGTCTTGTTATTTCGTACCCGACCGCCCGATTGCAACAGCGTAATCATTATGCCGACATCGTGACCTCGCAATGTAACGCATGAGTACCTGCTGTGGGTACGAGTTTGGGCCGTGTATAAGTACGACCCGTGCCGAACCCTACTTGAAACGTGTTCGAGTTAGCCATTCTCCCGATAAAGTACGTCCTTAACTACCTTTTCTCCTTATTTATCGTCTACCCCTATTTCCATTCTAACTATAACCCGTTCTTTTAACTTGCATATATTATTCCCGGTCGATACCATGCTTTCTTCCCCTTTAACTTAACTTCCATTCGTCATGTATGTTTTACTTGTAATTAACAATAATTGTTCCAATGCTCGGTGATGGGTCTGCTCCCATTCAACAGTTCACAAGCCAATTGAGGTTCCATCTCAAGTGTAAACAAGGTTCCTGTCGAATTATCGCCTATGATACATCTAGTCGGTATTTATAACCAGGTATTCGATAGTTCTTGGACCCTGAGATTAGGCTGTGCAGGTGATAACCTGTGCACGCCAAATTGTAACTTAATCCACACTCCGTAGATTCTCCAGGAACTCCAGACACGCAATGTTCGCTGTCACACTCTCCATCCTTCTCTGCACATACTTCTACCTCATATCTGCACATTCCAATACCATACGTTTGGCCAAAGGTATTGAGTATTTACTTTCCCGGAGTCGTTCTAACCCTTGCGATCCATACAGACTTGTCGTTATCGGTCTCGTTTGGCGACCCAGTGGCGATCCGTGTGGACAAGACTGCCCATTACAGCTTAAAATCGGAGGATGGTAAAGCCGAATTCGATGCACTCATTCCGCGCGGTGGCCACACGGTCGTCCTGCCCGACCCCGGAAGTGGTAAACCGGTCACATACACGGTGACACTTCTGCACCAGCTCAAGTGTCTGGGCATCATCCGGGAGAATTGGAACTCTGGCGAGCCGCCGTCACCATCCACGAACCATTGCATGAACTATTTGCGGCAGTCGACGTTGTGCAATATCAACACGAGAATAGAACACTCCGTAAAGCCAAGGGGAAACGCTGTGAGAGGGTACGATGCAGTTTGTCGGGATTGGACGAAGCTGTATGACGAAGTGGAGAGGATTCAGACAGCTGACCTTAGGACCGAATGATGCTGAACTACTGCCTCCATGTTGCGTAGAAAACGTTTTGTAGCCGTTGTGATAAGTCACACTTTCGGGAATGCACAGCGTGCGCCAAAAGCTCCATAACCAAATGGCGATAGTGGAGAGAAGTTTCTCTATCATGGTCCGTAGGTTTGGTACCCCATGGCCGCACTCACCGCTTTCAACCAATTTAAGCAGGAGCTAGAGCCTCGAGGCATGATCGGAGATCTGCTATTTGGCGCATGAACATGCTGTATCTTCAGGAACTGAGCTACGCCCGGCATGTTGCGTGGTCAGATGACCAATTAAAATGGTTAGCGTTCGTGCTCTTGCTTGTGTTCTCCCACACACCTTACGTATGCGGCGCGATTCGCATGGCAGTAAATTTTTTTATTGACTGCCCTAGTGCGTTTGAGTGGGGAAAGCGCTCTCCGAAGCCTATTAGGGTATTCATACACCGCCTTATCCACGATGATGAGCGGTGGCGTATTCTATCAAGTCGAGCACAGAGCCGTTCCGTCCGTTGCCTAGCCCCAGGTCCCGGGTTGCAGTGATGAGTTCCGCTTCGACCCGCTAAGGCGATCAAGGCGAACTGACGCCGGAGTGCCTCATTGTTTGGTGCACTGATTTCCATTTAGCCGCACCAGTTTTCAGGCAGGACACGTTTCCAGCTGTGCGTATTTTGTCCCCTGTTCGCACTCCCCTGCCCCTCCAATATGTCGACCAACTCGAGTTGGGTCCCTGCTGAAGACCCTCAGACCCTCTTCTCTGAGAGGTGTTGGCTTCAAGGTGTCATCGTGAGTGCGGTCGCCTACGGGGTTACCGTCTCTCTGTATCTCCTCTCCTTCTACCTCCTCGTGCGGGAGAAAAATCGTGTGGAGTTCAAGCAACGCCTGCCTTTACTTGTTTACATTACGGTTACCTTCCTCCTCGGTACTCTCTTCATGTGTGCGCTCGCCGCATTCACCCAGATGGCGTTCATCGACGATCGTAATTATCCGGGTGGTCCAAACGCGTTCGAGAACAACATGTTCTCTATCCCTATAGACGACTCGGGTAATGCAGCCTTCGTTTTGTCCAACTGGTTGTGCGACGCCTTATTGGTCAGTGCAGTGAAATAAAATGGTCCACTTCATGGCTCACAATAACGCTAGGTGTGGCGCTTTAAAGTCATATATCAGAGGTCCCGGGCCCCTCTCTGGATGGTGATGCTCTTCCCCTGCTTGATGCTTGCGGGGTCGGTAGGTCAGCATCTTCTCTTTTATCCCAAGCTTACGGGAACGGCTGATGGATGTGACGAAACTACAGCGTTGGGGATAATGTTCCTTATCCAGGTTTCGACTACGAATCCCTATGTTACGAACGGCATCAACTTTACGCTCCCCTATCTCAGCCTATCCCTTGCCTTGAACATTATTCTTACGATTGCCATCGTCCTCCGTTTACTCACTTTCAGATATCGAACTGTGACCGCACTGGGACCAAAATACGGGTCACAATACACATCGATCGCTGCAATGATCATCGAGTCCGCTGCAATCTACTCTACCGTTTCTATCACTTTTCTCGCCCTGTTCGGGATCGGAAATGCGGCTTCGCAGGTGTTCTTACAATCCTTGAACCAATTCCAGGTGAGACTTTATTTGAAAGCCTTGATGTCTCCTCACCCCACGGACAGATAATCGCCACCCTATTAATTGTGTTCCGCGTTGCACAGGGTAAGGGTTGGACTGAGGAGACTGCTACGTATGTGATGTCAGGTCGGAGGTCGGATCCTTCAGAGTTGGGCAAAATGCGATTCGCCTCTCCTGGGACGTCTGTCACGCTAGCGAGTTCTGGGGATATGATGAAGAGTATGAGCGGGGAGTTCCAAGACCGCTCGTATATCTCAAACAACGTTTCCGACATGCGTGGTGCTGTGTAGTGTCGAGCTAAAGGTACCTTCTCGAACATTGTCGTCATTTTATTTGTCAATGATCCTGAGTGGAAGACATTCATACTTCCATTATATTTAGTCAGGGGAAATGGTGACATGGGCATTGCGACATTATAGAGATATGACTGTCATGACGTTTGATTGTTCTGCTTGTGCTTTAAGAGGCTCAGGGGTCAATCACTGTTCAGTTCGGCTCGTCATTGATAAATAATCCCTCCAGTCCCATTTACCTTTTGTCTTACGGGACTCGGACAACTTGGTATGCGCTACTTAGGACTCTTCGAAATCGCGGGTTTCTCTTCGCGGACAAGTCAGTTGAACCCTTACTTCCAAATCAAGCAGATCGTTCTCGGGTCTGGCTGATCATGAGCGCTGATGCCAGTCAAGTTGCCCATAGGGATATGGCAATCGGACATAGCCGAGGATCAACTCGACGACCCCGGCCACAGGGAGTGGAGAGGGTGTATAATTGAAATTTGATGACACCCCAAATCGCGCATTCATGCAGCGCAGCCTGTGCTCTAGGCGGGCCTTTCTTACCGCATGGTCATTCCAATCCTCCTTGACCTTGATGCTGGCAGTGCGGAATTTGACCCAATTGGTTCCGCTCATAATTACGTACTTCTATGTTCCGCCAGCATCAGCTTTTCGGGCCGATCTGGCTTGGAAATGCATATGCGACCTGAACACAATTGCACCTTTTTCGTTCACTAGTGCCATGTTCGCCGCGCGTTCTAACCACTATGTCCCTTTGCTAGACGAGAGCCAGGTCAAACATGGCGACTGCGAGTCTACCAACGACTTCGGCCCGTCTAACCCACACGTCGACGAAAACCCGTGCAAGACCCGAACAATTCCATGGACGCTCCTTGCGGTGATCGCGTGCACGCTCCTTAACATCGCACTTAGCGTCTTTCCTTCGTTGCTTGCTCCAAGGAAGGTATCCCAGGATGACACACTAATCACAAGACAAAATATCCATCTCCTCCCGCGACCCAACCAGTACATCGGGTTTGACGAGATACCCCGGCCCACTCCTCCTCTCAGTCGACAATTGACGATATATCCTACTTTACTCAGCCTGGTGGACGCTGCATCCCCAGACACTATTTTCGATGACGATTTTGCCATGCAAATGGTCCATAGCGGTACCATCACACCTGATGATAGAAGAGTCCGCGTTACGCCCACCGTGAGTCCGTTGGGACTTTCGGTCTCACTTCTCTGACGCAACTCTTGAAACACAAAGATGTCTACTATCATTCAATTCCGTGCAATTGATTGGGGAATGGAAATCTGCGAGCTCCACGTAGACTTGCCGGCGTATTATGGTCAAACGGACCATTCCGGTTCTCTCGTGGTATATCGCGTCAATTCCACGGTACCGTTGGATAGTTCATCCCTTTCTTACAACACCCGTCCTCCTCGGGTCACCAAGCTCGGGAATATTCCACTCGGGAGCGGCATTGTGACATGGCACAGGAAGTTCAGCTGTGCCATGGACGAGGTGCTTTCATTCGAACTCGGTTGCCTTCCCATTGAAGAGTCGGGCGGCGATTCCAACTGTTTGGTTGAGTGGGTTCAAATCAAGAACGCACTCCCCGGTGAGTCACCCAGATCGGGACATCAATTGCCTGCAGTTCTAATCGGACGGTTTAGCCATCCACATAATACAACACTCAACCATCTGACCAAGTGTGTGCTTTTTCGTCATGGCTAGTCTATTCACGTTATTCGGACCGATGATAGTCGACATATGTTACTCCAACTTGTGATACCATTACATACCTTGTATGTATTTTATGTCGTTGAGCCGACTTTGTAGACCTTTTCCCAGGGTTCGTACTCTGCGCTACATAGCATGACCAATTGAATTTTACCTCATGGGCTCACCTGAACCCACTCGAGCTGGTCTATAAGGCTGAAAATGGGTGGACCCCAGTACATCGGCTCTACATCACGGAAAGGAGTGAAAAGCACAATACCGTGGCGTCTACAGTATTGAATATAATACGAAGCTCGTCCAAAGCTTCAATTCCACTCTCTTGACCACTCTGTCCAGTCTTGATAATTCTCGTCCAATACATCATAAACTTGTTGCCAATCGCGGCAGACAAGCGTGTCTCCAACACGGTCCTTCTCGAAATCCCTCTCCATAAAGTCCCCCAGTTCAAGCGTATCCGCCGCCTGGCACAACAGCGTTTGCCGCAGATAATTAAAGCAATGATGCAGGTGCTCGTAACCGGCGTACGTATCATTGCGGTCGTTCAGTGCCCTCTGAATCGACCACAGGCAGTGAAAATGATGCCAGAATACCATAGTAAACAACCTATGATCTGGACCGAGACGGGTTCGACCGGCTTCTTTGGGTGCTGTGACGAGCTTGTCCCACTCCATCTGGGCGATGGGGTCCGACCCGTTGAACGGGAAATGGAGAGTCTCGTGGAGAGTCATGGCGACTGGTTCATTGGAGAAATCGAAAGGGAGTTCAAGGGGGTAATCATCCCCGAGGTAACTGTAGCTTGTGGCATGCTCTAACGGGATGCGCAGGTGGGTCGTCGGTGATCGATTTTTCCACAACGAACTAATTATGCGACGTGACTCACTGGCAGCTGGTTGCACGTCTGACGTCCATCTAAAGCTGACGCATCTCCAAAGGGTGATGAGGATATTGAAGATAGCAAGAGTTTTGTAGGTAAGGTTCATCTGGGACGTTGGGATGGTCGTACGCATGGGACACCGTAGTAGTAGTGTCCATCATTAAGCATTACACATCTCTGACACAAGTTCCATTCTCGCTGTGGCGATAATATCGCCGCAAGCCGTTTGGGAAAGTCACCTTGCTGGCAGATCGGCAACAAGTCACCGTCCATCAGTTATGTATGGACTCCGCAAGGTCAGGGTCGATGCTGTGGGTTGATCAAAATGAACCAAATTTAGAAGTTCTTATCATTGCTCTCAATGACGTTTTGGGACTGGTACCTTTCCTGAATTGGATTTTTGACGGAATACCCCAGAGGAATGGATCGGTAAGTCCTCCTAGGAAAATGAGTGGATATGACCCGGTCAGGTTTGAAGCTATGTACGACATCTGGGCAGGGCAGTGAACAGTGCCTCGATCCAGCACCAATTAGGGTCTACACATTGCTTTTCGGCTACTGAGGTGCCTGCCCAGCAAAACACGCCTCTCAACGGTCTCACGGATTATATGATAAAATGGCTGGTGAGTCTTTCGGCACGCAACTATTTCTTCCCTGAACCTATATTTGGTGCGTTCTTCCAAAGATTCATGTGAGCTGCCTGCCCTAATCATTGCACGTTATACAGATAGGATGCAATTTACGCGCCCCTTACTGGTGGCTTTCTGGCTTTGTTCACTAGCTCTCGCTGCGCCAACAGAGAAATGGAAACCATCTAAACCGAATGAAGGTGCTTGTGCCGACTTGGCTGGCGACAGTTTTATTGGTAAGAGACGAAATCCCCTTAGATGTGCGACGATCCCCGTCTGATACATCTGTGATCAGGATCGGAATGCGCATAGTTAATGCTCGAGCGATGGCCACCAGCTCCGAGTGAGTGGTGGTAGTTGCGTGTATTTCAGAGTGGACGACATTGGACCCATTAAATTATTTACGACCAGCATGAATGGACAAGTGGCTCTTTGAAAGAATCCCGTCTTTACGAAACGGACGCATGGGACTCATTACCTAGTATTCTATCAATGTATAACCCCACATTAAATATTGCAGATTCTATGGTAGTTTACTAGTATTACGTGAAACATGATGCGAGGTTCGCACTTCAATGAACGATTGTCTTGCAAGGAAACGAGGTGCTTCCCTGGGGCTTCTCTTTTCTGGGTCCTTTTGGCATACCTTCCTAGTGAAACGTGTGTGCGGTGCCGTTCGTCTGAGATTGTAACGCCGGAGGTTAAGAAATCAGACAATTCCACCCTTTCAAGTCACAGCGCACGCGGGATTGCATGCACAAATATATTATCCTCTCATCTCAAGCTTGAACTAACTAGGTCATATGAGGGTAATTTGTATGGTGTGGACCCGGTGGACATGTCTCGGTACTGGGAAGGCACATCTGATTCAAAAGGTGGAATCTGGGAAATACAGTAATGTGATTAGTTGCGTAACATAAATAAGTGAAGTTTCAAGTCTGTGTTAATTGCCCAAAGGGAGAATGGATCCAGGTTAAACAGGCGTGAAACGCAACCTAGTACAAAACAAATGACCCCCTACTTCGTGGAGATGGGGGAACACAAAAACGTCGTGCGCTGATGTGGAACAATGGTTAACGACTGGTGGTCCATAGGCTGCTGTTGCAACTAGGCACATCTTTCTCCTAAGTAGCGCAAAGGAAAGGAAATCAAGGTCAGAAGAGAACCGCATTGCATGTATTCGACGGGAAATCAACCCCTCACCGATTTCGGCATCTGGACTAACATCATACGAACACGAATCTCCATATCCACGCCGTTCAGCATCTATTGGTTTAGAGAGCGCCAGAGCACAAAGAGAAAGTACAATGAACAAGGGCCGCGAGAAATGCATTCTATCTGTAAGGTGTAGATAATGAGACGCCGTCAAACACAGGTAGCATTGGACTCACCGTATGCTGGGAAGGCGCAAAGAGGACAGGTAAATCCACTGGACGAGCCGACTCCCTGTGACTATTTATACCTGCACGAGGCCTTGGATTAATACTGCGCCCCCCATGCGGCACAGGAGTGGACCGGTAAGCTCCGAATTTGTACGAGCTTCCCGGAGGCATTTCACAGGTACCAGGCGTTCATTGCCCGCACAGGTATGAGGATGCGCTTCGGGGTGTATCCCCTCGCCATGGAGTGTGCTCATGTATCTGTGGAGTGGATTGCAAGTGTCCGGAACAGATCAAGGATCAGACAATGGGATACATTCATACATTCCGCGAAATGGCCCCCATGGTGGCAATGCCGACCCAGTTGATATGTCCTACACAGGAGATGAATTTATTCCGATGGCATAGGTCTTGCTCAGTCCCAAGACATTGGTCGTTCGCTTCGCGGGCGGGCGATCAGCTGCCAAGGAATGTAGGATTAAAGCCCCGTCGTCCCTTGCGCCTGCAGGCTCGTGCCTGGTGAACCTTGTACATAGCGTCTATGCCGTCCTCAGCTTCCTCGTTGCAACTTCACGAAGTGTCAGTGAAGAAGGAGGTGACAAATGCCCCCATAAGTCGCTTGAACATTATTCCATCACAGGCCATGGACTCACCCTCATCGCCCACTTCTCAGAGCATCTAAGATACAGCAGCTGAGGCAGTGTTTACCTGTTTTGAGCACCTCGACCATCTCCGAAGGTTCATTCGCAGCGTTTTTGCCGATCCCGCCGCTCGGATGGATAGGCTGTTCGCCAAGATATTTTAGCATCATTCCCACTACCAGCGATCAGTTCAAGGGTTGATTGACCGCAATGATACTTGCATCGGTCATGACACCTACAGGTCTATGAACTGTGCTATGTCAAGTGGCGGACACGTTTGAACTCCGAAACTTCATGAAGAGTAGCTGCGAGAAGTGTATTGAATAAGAATTAGAATTGAAGATTGGAACGAGGATGACATTGTTTGTGACGCAGCGCTCTCAAGTTGGCAGTGAAGTTATGACAATATCATGCCTGGGTACTACACCCTTGCTGAGTTAGAGCGGCACCTCGAATTCGCGGTTCATCTTTGCAACCGAGCAGTCGTGGTTTGATGTACGTGGGAAAAGCTGTTCAAACAAGTGACCACTCGGACCGGACCCGCAGAGAGTCCGAGACACAGTGCGCTACTAGCGGTGCTAGTCGTGGGTTTGCGTCGCATGGATTTCCCTTGTTCCGATTATCGCACCGCTTGATTTCTATCACCCACTGCTCGTAAAGTTCATTAGGTTGGTATCGGCATTTCGAGGCCTTCGAAGGCTCGAGAATCGACCGATGTTTTAAAGCGAAAGACCACTTAGTGGCTTGCTCTCCATCATAGAAGCAAGGATGGAAATGTCAGTGGGTGGGTAAGCAGGCGGTCGAACCGTTCGCTATCTAGTGCAGCCGTTTCAGCGATCATGAGTACGGGTCGAAGTAGAAACGGGGAAAAACCAGCATTCGAGAAATCACGCGCTCGCGCGCAAATGTGGATGCATGGTGGTATCGTCATCTTATGGTCCAAGATATTGATCAAGAGATTCCGGTGCTAATGGGGATGTCGGTATTGATTTGATCTATCAAAGATCGGCAATGATCCAACCGACGTGTGGAGCAGCCGCACAGCTTGTGAGATATACTCCAGCCATCCGCTGTTTTTCCGGTGATGGCCGCGAGCTATCAGTACACTATGAAGCCGTTCACGTGCCAACTCGGATGGCAGGGCCCTCTGACACACTCATAGATAACGCTGGCTGTGGAATCTTATCACAAAGACGGGTTTGAAGTTCAGTTAGAACGGCACGCTGGACCGCCGTCAAACTTCGGGTGTCTTCTATCAATTCTCGTAACTTTGGTTACGGGAGGATGATCAATATCGATATGAAGATATTGGCCCCATCTGAGGGTCCAGAACAGAAATCCACGTGCATTTCTGATGGGTTTGAATGCCAAGAGCTGTTTTAAATCGATTCTCGGAAGCTCATTAGGGTCTGGGTAAAAAAGAGGTAGTCCGATTCCAAGAGAGGAAGTACATCAAGAAGAACCGCATAAACCCACTACATATAAGGAACTCTTGGTTGTTTTGGCTTCAATACCTCCTCGAACCACCTCCCGCGACAGCAATGTCTGAAACCACAGGGAAAGTAGATTTTCGTGTTGGAAGCGAAACATACCAGACGTGGTACAGGACCTTTGGTGATATCAAGTCAGGTATTCGGCCCCTAGTCGTCCTGCACGGCGGTCCTGGTCTCTCCCACCATTACGTCCTCCCCTTCAAGGAACTCCACACTCGGTTCAACATACCAGTCATCTTCTATGATCAGATTGGCATTGGCGAGTCATCCCATCCGAAAAATGTCCCAAAGGAGTTCTGGACAATCGACCTTTGGATGAACGAGCTCGACAACATTGTCGAACATCTTGGTATCAAGGGCAACTTTGATCTCGCAGGGCACTCGTGGGGTGCAATGCTGGGTGCGCACTATGCGAGCCACAGACACCCGCCTGGACTACGACGGCTAGTTCTTGCCAGTGGCGCGCCCTCCATGCCGTTGTGGGTGGAGAGCACCCGACAACTTTTACAGAAGTTGCCCGAGGATGTGAAAGAGACGATTGAGAAGCATGAGAAGGCAGGAACGACGGAGGACCCAGCGTATCAAGCGGGGATGCAGGTCTTTTATGCCAAACACGTTTGCAAGGTCAACCCGTGGCCGGATGAACTGAACCAATCTTTCTCTGCCATGCAAGCTGACCCCACTGTATATACGACAACGCGAGTACTTTTATGCATCTACTCTTTTGGAGCACTGACGTTACGGCATAGACTGGGCCCGTCAGAGTTCACGATCGTCGGGACATTCAAAGATTGGTCTTGCTTAGACCAAATCCACACTATAAACTGTCCAACTCTTCTGACGAACGGCGCGGATGACGAGGCGCAAGATGTTTGCGTGGGACCATTCTTTACGAAGATCCCGAAAGTGCGTTGGGTAACCTTCGCAAGTAGCAGTCACATGGCGTTCTTTGAGGAGCGTGACCGTTACTTCGAGATTGTCGGGAAGTTTTTGACGGAGGCTTGACCTTGGCGCGAAGTGGCGTGGGGAGGGCAATTTGTTGCTATATCTAAGTTGCGGAATCTCTGTGTACAGTACGAAAAGATATGGTGCATAGTTTCGTGATCGAAATTGAACGCTACAACAGTGATCCAATAAGCAACATGGTTGTGTGCTTAGGAAAGCCATGCGACGATGGACGGGGGCTTGTTTCGTGACAGTCTTCAGTTTGTTACGTGGCTCTGAACTGTCAAACAGATTATAATCCGTTCATCAAGCAGCCCATCAGTGGGGTCATAATATCAGACAAGTCTCCGTATTGGCGCAAGGTTTAACTCTAGCGGCATTCGGACACTTTAAAATCGTGGCCTGTCTAATAGATGGAAAATTGGGGGCTACAACAAGTGACTGAACGTAGGAGGGAATTATCGAGTACAAGAGAAGTAAAAAAGGGTTACGAACAAGCGATAGAACAGTCAAGTACAAAGCTTATCGCGTCGTTCCGTGGGAGTGACGATTGGTGATCGGTGCATGAATGACTCCCCCACATGCGGCCGATAATATCAAGTTGCTCATCAATCGTGACTATGCACAGCCTGGCCCTAAGCATGCCAAAGAAGATAAAGTCAGAGGACAAGCGTAATCTATTCAAGGCGAGACCGATGCCTCACCGAGTGTGCCATCAGGGACAAATTTCGAACATTCCGGCGCAGGATCCTTCGAGAATGAGTCTGAGTCTATTGGCGCAGAGAGAGCCAGGGCGCAGAGGGAGCAAAGTACGAGAAAGGGGCGCGCGAAGTGCATTATATCTGCATGATGCAACGTCAGTGGGAATTAGGCATTTGCAGGTACTGCTTGCAGCCAACCTGCCGATTGTTCCGCAAGCACGAGAAAAAATCAAGAGGCTGCACTGGAGCGAGAAGACTCATTACTGACGCTTTTATATTCACGCCGGATGTTTTATTGGCTTATCTGCTGTTCATTTCCTCAACAGATGTCAGTGTACGTCGGGGAGCGCCTAGTGCCTTGCCCAGTGCCTTGTAAGGATGTTATAGAATGGAACTGAGGGCATGTTGAAGTCTTTGAGATCAATAATCAGTCAATCGGTACAGAAAAATTGCTGGTCGATGCTATTCGGGGCAAGGAGTTTCAATACAATTAGTTCTCTCCAGTCAACATCCAAGGGGGATGAGATACCTGACACCATACGCTACATATCTCACCATGGTAAGCCACGTATCAATCAGCATCTAATGAGGAGAAGCTTTTTGGTGTTATGCGGTCCAAAGGATCAGCACTTCTCCATGGAGTCTTCTCCATGATGGCGTATGTCGCTACGTGACAAATCATTCCACGAGCTGTCCCCCTGGAAGTGGAAGGGATATTCTGATGGACATGCGTGCGCTGTTCAGATTTCCTGGCTGATGCAAGGAATCATTATCATGTCGAAAAAGTTAGCTATCCAGAAATGGCTTACCTAAGCACGGACTCGGGATGTCAATTCCGCAGGTGTGCTTTGCGCCTTCAAGAACCCCAACAAATACTCGCTACCTCCTTGATTTCGAATTATATTCACATGGTCCTCGGCGGCGCAGTCGGTCGTCCCTCGCTAACTTCACAAGATTGGTGCACTGACGATCAATTCATGAAGCCATCATCATGTGAAAACATGGCCCTTTTGATCGGCTGAAGGTCACCAGGACCCAGCTTAACACATTGACATCTCGCACTTTAGATTACCCGTCATTCTATATGGCACGTAGTGTGCCTTCCGACGGACCCACGGACGTCAAGGCTGAGAACCTCGCCTGTTTAAACACTGACCTAGTTCAATTGATGGTCCCCAATGAATCAATCATATTTCGCATCATTCATTTCATTCCTTTACGTGATCCCATTGCAAGGAGAACTTGATAAGCTTGTACAGATTTCTTATCTGCGAATGATAAAGGCTGGAGAGAGGAATCAGTCGAGAAATATGTATATGAATGCATTAAACGATTCGGTAGATGGCACTCAACTGTTCGCGCGATCAGTCGTAGATAAAGTCATATTGTTCCTTCCTTCAGCTATGAGAGCTCCAGGTAGTGCGATTTTCATGCTCTTTTGTACAGTTCATAACGCCACCCAGGATTCTGCTTACAGGAGTTCAACATCCCGTTCCGGAGAAAACGGGCCACTCAAGATCCAACAGGGAGGTAGCGCGCATACGTACACAGGCATGCTGGTATCGACAACAGGTGCAAACCTCACGATATTCGCACACTGATTGCAGCCCGTCTCAGCCACGGAGCGCGTAGGTAAGCAGGCGCTTCCAGAAGCGAGAAAACAGGTCCTCCGAAGCGGCGCGGTCTCCAAGAAGTAAAACGCCGATATCGGTCTACCGGGTCTGGAGTTGAGGTTTCACGTATGGTTGACTAGCTTCTCGATTAGCCTACTTCATGTTCGGTGTGAAGCCGGTGCATGAGAATCGTGGCCTAGTCGGAGTTGAGGTCAATCATATAGTGCGGTAATACCTCGACATGTGATAACGTTATGGTGTCGTTTCCCGGACAACGCATAAACATGGACGGTCAGCGAAGACGTCCAGCGGAATGGACAACAATAATACAATAAGGCAGGGTTGTCTACGGATTTGGTGTCGCCATCCTTGGCGACGGGCGAAAACAATGAGCGGTGACGTTTCACAGCACTTTTAATATCGAGACAGAGCAATCACCTCGGTCATGGTTCATTATATCTTCCAGCCGATCTTGGGATCTTATTGATCAAGTATGTAGATACACACAACAGCAACGGATCACCGGCTTACGCGATGAGGGCCCAAAAACCGTCAGCTCTTACGAATCACCACCGTCGTACTGTGCCGCGTCTTGATAACGAAGGGACGGGAGACATGATATTTCCGTGCCGGGACCCACATGGAATTCTTGAAACGGTTCCCGTAATCCAGCATTTTTGGAACCAGATATATGCACACTTGTTACGAACTGTGAGAGGCAAGAACTCAGTTCTGTAACCACTGCCGGGGCTACCGCGTGTGAAAATAAGGTGCTCACATCGTGTCTGCATATCTCATTCGTGGTTCTCGGCTCAGGGCGGCTGTACCCACATAAACAGAAGTAGCTATACTCGCCTTGTCGTTACCAATTTTCGGCAGTAAATAGCCTCGTAGTACGTTACGTACCAGTATTCTCTTTACGTGTGTCGCAGGGCCTGGTGGGGAAGGAAAACCCTCCGGCTGGTCACCGCAGACATTTCCCCTTTTGTTCCCTTCACAACACATGGAGTTGGTTTGAAGGAGTTGAAGACCGACTTAGCAAACTCCCCCTCTGTTGAAAGTTAGGGATAGTGGCGGGCACTCGTCATGCTGTCAGATGGCTTGATTCCCTTGTGTACCGTCATGCGGTGGGGGTAAGAATGAGGGGCGGAGTTAGAAAGAATCCCACCGTGACGAGCAGCTGTCGAACTTGATGTTGTTCTGCCATCAAGCATTCTGTTTTCGTAAAATTGACCAGCTACCTTTCGACCTGAGTGGAAGCAAGTCTGCTCGTTTCCCTTGCGACAGCTTCACAATGTCCGTTACTGTCACATCAGGAAATTGGTAAGGGAAGGATAAACCTTTATATAGCCATGATGCAAATGATAATCCATAGATAATACCAGATAATACCAGATAATGGATTATCATTCATATCATGGCTATATAAAGGTTTATCTTTCTCTCACCAATTTCCTGATGCGCAGTACGATTTACGTCACTTTACCGGTTTGCCCCCACGCATCGATGAAGTGTGTGGTACAGTCGTCCTCAGACGGCCATCAAAGGCCCTTGTCGTAGCGCGAAATCTTGTAGTGTCCGTACTTGATATTGATATCATTGACGTATCTCTGAACGTAGTCAAGAAAGACAAGAGGTTGCACAACACGTAAGTCACTCACCATCTCAACTGCTTACCCTCAAGGTGCTGACGAGTTTCCACTATTACGGCCTCACTCTATTCTCTTTGACCGACCACATGGCAAACGGATGGCATATGCAGGTCCCAGAATTGAGTTGTCGAATCGTCCAAGTTCTCCTGTCTGATAAGGAGCTACGAGACTCCCACAGCATTTCGAACTTGGCTTCGGTCCATGTACAATAAACGGTGTTCGAAGGATTAGTTGACATGGACGGACACGATCGACCGTATTACCATTGCATGCACGCCAATGATGGCCTCTTGCGACCTCTTGGATATTCGAAGAGGACACGACGAAGCCAAGGGGACTCATACCCTCACGTATCCAGAGCTGGTCGTCACATACTGCGCTGGGGCACACCGTATGCTCCTGAACTCGGCACGACCCAAGGTCCTGCACAAGATCGATATTGGCCTCGTCGAGATACCTTTAGGTAGGTCTTGTCTCGAGCTTGGGCGAGGTTTCCGGTTCTCTCTTTCGCGGTTTCCTAGCCCGTACCTCTTTTCAGGAACCCTCGAGAATTGAGGTTTACACGAGGATAGTGGACGCGACATTGTTATGACCTTTGTTATGTCGCCTTGTTTAATGCCTTGTTTTGCGAGGAACACATGGTCCCACATTCCCTACTTGATTCCTGGCTCTCTTGGACTTTCGCAAGGTGGTGATGAGCGCACTCGATTCCCTGTCTGGGTGGGGATAGGTAGACTCTCCAATCCAAGTTGGATCTCTCGGCCTCGCGAAAGTCGCATTTACGGGCTGATTTTTTCATTGTCAAGGTCCCATACCTACAAGACTAGGAAAATGATTATATGCTGTTCCAAATGCATTCCCGACCGACTTCACACCATCAAGATCCAACGCTCTTTCGTACATACGCATTCACCGTTGACGAAGACACTGCGGTGAGGTTTGCGAGTACACCGCAAAGTCATTGCCAATACAGCAAGGTAAACTGCTCGGACACGAGGCGGCTGGGCCTGTGACGATTGTTCCACGTTGATAAGAGCACACGTGTTAAGGACCGACAGGCTTTGCCCTTGACCCCTACCCCAAGCGTGGACCGTAGACTTGTGTGAGCGGACGTTGACCGATGGGTGAGTACGTATTACGGGATGGATCAATGCTCATTATCTGCTCAGACAACGCAAAAAGGATCATCGACGCGGGTGTAGACATATGGACACTCGTTTTCCTCGAGGATGGAAAGCACCTTCTGAGTGGTGGGCGAGAAGAGATAATCCGACAGTGGCGTATCGAGGATGGAACGGAGGTTGAAGATCAGCGACTTACGGCGAGTGGCCACTCGCAAATTACGGGAATTGGTCTTTCGGGGGATGGCAACTGGATCATCAGTGGTGGGTGGAAGGCAATCGCGCTTTGGAATAGGAGAACTCGTCAAAGTGCCTTCACAGCGAGCGAGCACTCGGGTTGGGTGAACGATGTCCACGTGTCTCCTGACTCGACCAAATTCGTGACAGCCTCAAGCGACTGGAAAGCGATCATCTGGAACATTTCGAACGGGAGACCTCTTATCGAACCACTCCAGCATGGAAAGAACGTGGTATCGGCGAGGTTCTCCCCAGACTGTAATCGAATCGCCACCGCCGTGGAGGATGGTGAATTACGAATATACGATGCGCACAACGGCCAGTTGCTCCGAAACATTGCTGTCACGTTACACAAAACACATCCCTTCACCTGGTCGAGTGACTCCCGGCATATCTTCGCGCTGTCTTCGAGGAACGTGCTGAGGCACATTCACATCGACACGGCAACCTTCCTCTCACAGTGGACGTCTCCGGGTCTACCACAACCAGAAAATTATGGATCCATTGCCCTATCTAGCAACGGGAGATTCATCGCTTCCTTCGTTGGTCGTTCTCTCATATTCTGGGATACCTCTACGCGTGCGCAGCTCGGACCTGTCTTTGTTCACGAACAAGCTCCACGACTGTATTCAATCGCGCTTTCACCAGACAGTAACTACGTGGCAACTGGCGGCTATGGTGGAATAATCACCCTGCGCAACATCAATGATATTGTCCCCATGTGCCATCGTGTTGATAGAAATGTTGTTCAACCACCTCAGGTTGGGAATGGGGCTGACCTTCAACCACAAATCGAGACTCTCCGTTGTATTCTTCGTTCATTAGGGCTGCAACTCGGTGTGTTCCATAACAGTCGATTCAGTGTTCAATTGGATACCAATTCAACATATATCAGAGGAATCGGGCAGTGCAGCTACTCAATTTAACGACCGCTCTCAAGCGCGGGTGATTCCGCAACGCATTCTAGATGGTACTTACCGAATAAAGAGTAACACCGGTGATCTATACCTCACGTATCGATCGAGCGAGGCTGACACCGTTGTTGTACGACCATTGAGTCAACTAAATGAAGTTTGTCAAAGAGTACGTCCTGAATCCCTTCAGCTGGATTGATATGTGCCTAACAATTGATTTGCAGTGGGCGGTTTCTCATGTCGCTGATGGCGCCTACGATATCCAACGTAACCAGGACCTATCGCTGACTGTTGGGATTGGCGCTGGATTGCTTATGGGCAAGAAGGGTACCACTTGGACTTTTGATCCTAGAGGAGATGCATACGTGTCAGGATTTACTCCTTGTCGACCATATATCCACTTACTTTCAAGACAGGATCGGAAACGCCGCGAGCATCACGGCCATCCAACTTGAACCGAGTCGGCAAAGCGTAAGCAGTTCATGTTGCACAAGTCAGGCTTGTATAGCTAATGATTATTCTCAATTACATGCAGGTCTCAGTTCTCCTTCGCAATGTAGGCATCGTTGATGAGATCGTGTCGTACGGATATCTAACCTGTCTTTCTCGACACAGAATAGCCCAAATCAACGCTGGATCCTGGAACGAGTCATTCAGTAGATGCGAAAGATGCCTGCAACGGGAACTAGTTTGATTCGTGCCGTTTTTCTATCCGATTGTCTTCTCTGTGGTCGTATATGGTGTTTGATGTCTTTACATTAATCAGTGAACTCATAAACCTTTTCCGTTGGTAGGACTGGGTGTGCTCGTCCTACACAGTGGCACGTGACGGATACCAAGTGGGTCAAACATGAATATTTGAACCCCCACTTGTCCATAATGCATTTCGTGGTCCTTTTTTTGGGTAGGGGAAAGGGAACAACTGTCTTGCCTAGGGAGATCGAATCCACTGGGAACGAACCCCGGAATTTGCCGATCCCTAAAGTTCTCCGATCAAGCGCAGAGTCAGCATTTTCGCGAAATTGTCCAGCTACCTCAGGACATATCTATGCTTTAGCCCAGATAGAAACGAGTCCTCTTATTCCCATTGTACCTATTCCATAATGTCCGTTACAATTACTAGCTTGCCCACACACATCGGCGAAGTTTGTTATACAACCGTCCTCGGACGACCGCTGAGTAGTAACACGTAGTGTCCGTACTTCGATATCAACATCGCATATCCCTAAACGTGGTCAAGACATAGAAGAGGTCGCTCAGCACGTAAGTTACATCCCATTTCAAGTTTGTCAGCTACCTAGATGCTCAGTGCCGATTTCCACTGTCGCGGCCCCACTTTACCGCTCTTACCGACCACATCGCGAACGGTAAGCAGGTCGCGGAATGCAGTGATCAAATCATCCGATTTCTTTGTTCTCGCATGGAACTACGTGAGACTCCCAGAGCATTTCAATCCATGTGCAGTAAACGGCGTCCGAAACGATCAAGGCATGTCAATCTGAACCTCACTGACCCAAGATCTCGTGCAAGTGGGCGCCTGGCCTCTCAACATCCAAGATTTGTTGTTCTTTGCTAGTCTGAAGAGTAGCGACGTCCACGGAAACTTCGGAACACATCGCGGGCAGTTTAAGGTCCTGTCTGGACGTCTCAAAAGTTAGAGGGTGGACTCGATGCCACGTGGGTAGCCCAGGACGGCATATAGGCAAGGGGGAAGCGGGTATGTGTGGCCATGTGTTCGTCACTCGTCGTATCATACACTTATTTCGTTTCTCGCGACGCGTGCATCTTGAAGACTTCGTTGACGTGGACGGACATGCTTGACCATATCACCATTATTAGTATTGCGACACGTGACTTCCCAGAAGGAAGTGAGTCAGGTGGCGGTGCGGCTGGCATGACCTTTGTCCCATCTCGACTGACCTAGCGAGCTGGCTCCCTCGCGTCGAATGCCAAGCCCGCTCCTCGTTTTCGCATCTCGCATACGGCGCTCATCACGGCACGTCCACCGGTCCTCGACCGCGTGGTTTCCTTTTCCTCGCTAGTCTCGCTAGCTCTTTCATGTCGCTGCATCCTGCAGCGACATTCATTTCTCGCGTCCTACCGTCTTCGACCTCTGGACGCTTTTTCCAGTGTCAGCCCACTGGCACTCTCTCGTGTTGCTGCACCCTACGGCAACACTCGTCTACCTGGCGTCCCCTGGTTTTGAAACACCTCGAATGTCGCTTGCGCCAGTTCATCGATATGCTGGCGCACTCGAGTGTCGACGCATTGCGTGTCGCGCGTCGCTGCTCTCGGGTGTGTCCACTGATACATTCCGTACGCATCGCATTTCCATACGTGTCCACTGGTACATTCCATACACGATCTCAATGCGTCCACTGGTACATTCCATACACGATCTCAATGCGTCCACTGGTACATTCCATACGCAACCCCGCACGTGTCCACTGGTGCCCTGCCACACACGTACATTTTCGTGTTGACGCACAGTACATCGACACTCATTACGCGCCCACTGGTACTTATCCATACGCGTGGCTCCACCTCGGAGCCTTCTCCTTCCGTGGGGGTGGGCTGGGCCGCTCGCGTCGCAGGCTCCTTCCGTATAGGTAAGCAGCTTGCTCACCCCCACAGTGCTTCGGGCCGGTGCCCTCCAGGGCTTCGCCCACATCCTCACTCCTACTGTGTACATACTTACTACGTAGTATGTACACCGCACGCTCCCTGCCCACAAGCCACCGTGCGATAGAACTCCACGGAATACATGTTTACGAGAACCGCATCAAATAACGACCTCTTGCGACCTCTGAAAGGTTCAGTAAGAATCAAGGGAATCATACCTTAAGTATCACCAGTCGGTTGGGGCATAGTGCACTAGGGTACACCTGTTTGCACATTGACCTTTTCATTGTCAAGATCCCATGCCTACAAAGTTGCTGTAAGCTAACATGGTCTCCACCACTACTAAGAGTTCACCTCAAGGCTAGGACTGTGCCAATAGACAATCAAGCAGAGTAAGACCAACCGTTCGCGCACGAGGTGGCTGGGCCTGTGACGATTGTTCCACGTTAATAAGAGCACACGTGCCATTTAAGACCGAACAGGCGTTGCCCTCGTACCCCAAACGTGTACTGTGGACTTGTACGAGCAGACGTCGAACAATGGGTGGGCACATATTTCGAGATGGATCAATGCTCATTATCTGCTCAGACAACGCAAAGAGAATCATCGACGCGGGTGTCGACATATGGACACTCGTTTTCCTCGAGGATGGCAGGCACCTTCTGAGTGGTGGGCGAGAAGAGATAATCCGACAATGGCGTATCAAAGATGGAAAGGAGGTCGAAAACCAACGACTCACGGCGACTGGTCACTGGCAGGTCACAGCAATTGCCCTCTCGGGCGATGGCGATTGGATCATCAGTGGTGGGTGGGCGGCGGTCACTCTTTGGAACAGGAAGACTCGCAAAAGTACCCTCACGGTAAATAAGCACATGAGTTGGGTCAACGAAGTCCACGTATCTCCCGACTCGACCAAATTCGCGACAGCCTCATATGACAAAACAGTGATCATCTGGAACATTTCGAATGGGAAACCGCTCATTGAACCACTCAAACACAGCAACAACGTGACATCGGTGAGGTTCTCTCCAGACGGCAATTGCGTCGCTACTGCCGTGCAAGACGGCGAGTTGCGTATCTACAACGCACACAATGGCCAATTGCTCAGAAATCTAGCGGTTACAATGTTCCCAACCAGTCCCGTCGCTTGGTCGAGTGATTCCCAGCATGTTTTTGCGTTATCCTCGAGGAACGTGCTCCGCCACATACATGTCGACACGGCCACCGTCCTCTCCCAGTGGACGATTCCCGGCCAGCCACAGTCTGATAATTACGGCTCCATCGCCTTATCCAGAAACGACAGATTCATCGCCTCCTTTATTGGTCGTACTCTCACATTTTGGGATACCTCCACGCATACACAGTTCGGATCTGTCTTAGTCCACGACCAGGCTCCACGGCTGTATTCAATCGCACTTTCTCCGGACAACAACTATCTTGCAACGGCCGGCTATGGTGGAGTAATCACATTACGCAATCTCAGTGATATCATCCCCGCGGGCCATCGTATCACTGGAAATATTGTTCAACTGCCTCAGGCTGGGGGCGTGGCCGATCTCCAACTGCAAATTGAGGTTCTTAGAAGTGTGCTTCGTTCATTAGAGTCGCGCGTTGGTATGTTCCTTGACAATCTAGCTCGCTCCGGCTGGGTGCTAACTTAAATCAGAAGGGTCGAGCAGTATGATCATTGAAGCCGATAGTTGCCCTCAAACACAGATTACTCCCCAGCGCATTCCAGATGGTACTTACCGTATAAAGAGCAACATTAGCAATCAATATCTTACGTGCCGACAAGGCGAGGCTGGCACGGTTGTCGTGCAGCCATTGAATCAACCCAGTGAACTTGCTCAACGAGTCCGTCATCACTTCCTTCAGCTGGATAGATATGGGCTAAACAACTGATTTGCAGTGGACCGTTTCTCTTGTCGCCGATGGTGCCTATGATATCACAAGTAACTTGGAACTGTCGTTGACCGTCGGCATCGGTGCTGCATTACTCGGGGGTCAGAAGGGTACCGCT
Organism: Tylopilus cf. pallidocervicolor; assembly: GCA_038093935.1. Classification (NCBI taxonomy): domain Eukaryota; kingdom Fungi; phylum Basidiomycota; class Agaricomycetes; order Boletales; family Boletaceae; genus Tylopilus; species Tylopilus cf. pallidocervicolor. The sequence goes on along the minus strand of JBBPTE010000003.1, from coordinate 4,809 downwards.
TGGACCTTTGAACCCAGGGGAGATGCATACGTGTCAGATTTTTTTTCCACTTGTTAGGTTTATATTTTCACTGACCTCGAAGACAGGATCGGAAACGCTTCGACTATCACAGCCATCCAACTTGAACCCAATCAGCAAAGCGTAAGCCAATCCATGCTGAACTGGTCGGATTTGTGTGACTGATGGTTATTCTCGATCACGCGCAGGTCTCCGTTCTCCCTCGCAATGTAGGCATCGTTAATTAGATCTTGTCCTGCGTATCCCTACTAACCCCTCCTTCTCATCACAGAATAGTCCCAATCAGCGCTGGGTCCTAGAACGTGTCGTGCCGTATGTAGATGCGAAAATGCCCGCAACGGGAGTGAGTTTTATTTGACGACAGAGGTGCCATTTCCAGTGCTTTCGCTGTCCGATTATTTGCTCTATTGTCATGTATGTTGTTTGATGTCTTTGTATATAATCAACATGTTCTAGTCGTCCTCTTCATTTTTTATTTCCTCCGTCGGTAGACCTGGGTGTCCTTGTCCTAACTCGGGCACGATACGGACACCAAGTACTGTTGGAGAACAGCCCGCCATGTAGATAGTCACTACGCTATGCTCACCTATGCTTCCTTATTCAGATATCTCTGTCTACTCATGCGCTGTGCCCCTGCATGCTTTCCTCCAGTCTCGTACCACGTCGACTGGAGGCAAGCTATGCTACCTATGTTCCAATCTACTTTACTAACATAGTATAGTATTCACACTACTTGTCTAGCACGTGTGGTTTAACAAGTACTGTTGAGATATCATGGTTTCAGGTATCTAATCTTATCTTCATACCATGATATTCTAGGTCCAGATGAGCTAATTGTGGTGCCTTATTACGCTTACATGATTTGTCAGACATGATGTCATAGATAAGCTCCTTTATTGCTACTCGCTGATATTCTTGTTATCTGACTGCAGATGACTTATTCTTTGTCATCTCGTCACATGACCTTTCATGGCATTCCATGGAGTTCTTTCTCACTACTATATGTAGTATAGGTCCCAAACAGGGACAAACATTACTGTTAGTATATAAGACCAACGCTGTCGCCTCTTATGAATAACAGCTCTTTGATCTGTTCTTTATCCTGCTTAGCTCTTAAGCTTCACTGCTCTACACTCTACTAGCTTAACAGTTATCCTCAAACTCAATGCCACTTCCTTTGTCACATACAATCTTACCTGGTACGTTTCTTACCAGGTGTTCCTCCACTTTGTCTGTGCTTGTCGAAATTGTAGAGTTCCGATAGGTTATGAGCCCTGTGACATCATTGGATTACATCTAAGTGTATACCAGATGAATTTATCTAATGCACGATTGTCCCTGTGACATGGCGCCCTTTTTCTTTGGTCTTGCTGGAATACTGATCACTTCATATTTTGCTCTGGTCATACCCATGAGGTCACTGACTATTGCATTGCCTTTCCTCATGCTGACTGTTTGGTCACTGAACCATTTATACAACAAGCGTTTTTCTTTTTACTGGAAAGTAAGGAGGAACATAGGTGCTAACCAATATCGTTTGGCTCTCATAGTAGAACCACTCAGTGAGGCACCTACATCAGTCAGACCTCGCAAACACAGGCATATAGGCAAAGCTGATGAAGTCATTCTATGCGCTCCCTACAATCCCTTTTCGATCTATCCATCCACTTTCCATCCAGAACATCACCCCACTCCAGATACCCACATTATATCACCTGGTGTTCCATTCCAGATCCCCTGCTATATCTGTGGAGGATCCATCAAACTCAGAGAGATCCACACACACAGAGAAGCTCTAGTCAAAAGATGATCTAGCTTTGACGATCTATCTCTTCATCGATCCACACCTATCTTGATCCATCACCCCATCATTCACGGATGATACCCTTGCATACTGGACCTTGAAGTACCAGCTTGGGTAATATCTGAACCACTACGCTTTGGACCGATAACCGAGATCGATATACGAGAACTCGAACAGTTCATCCACGATAACCCTATCCTTCCTGACACAGATCTTCCCACTGTGCCTACACCACAAAACACTCCATCAGACTCACCACCTCCTTACAATGGCCGACCTTGCCACGCATTTCAATGAGTTGAACCTCAACAAGATAGATCCCAACAATCTTGATGACGGCTATGGTCCCATGTTCCATGATGCCAATGTCATCAACCCTAGGCTACCTGCCTTAGGAGAAAACCTATGGAGTTATAGATGTGATGAATACGCAGATTGTCAAGCTTTTGTAAAGCGCAACCCCACAAAGATTGTCTTACCGGAAGAAGGACCAGAGGATCGCTATGGGGAATATTCTAGGACCGTTCACTTTAGAGAAAGGAACATTTATGGAGACTACGATCTGATGAACCATGTTTTTTCAGATGACTGGGAAGAATGGTCTCCTTATGCAAGAGCTGCAGGTGGACCATACTTGAATGACGACAAAGCCTCCATCTCCAATCGGCTTATCTGGCCGATTACCATTCAAACTGGTGAGAACACTAATGCCCGCGAGGACATTAACAGCACCATATATTGAGGTGAAAGCCTCTATTCCGTGTACACTGGAGCAGGTATACCCTTCCAGACTCCCTGAGGGATGCAAACACCAGATGTGCTGACTCACAACGTAGGATGGGAGATAATCCGTCGCTCACACTTTCCTTCCAACGACTTCAATAGAAAGTTTCTTAAATCTCTAGACATTACCGATCCTCTATACCCTGAAAACACCATCAACAAGTTCCAAGTACCTACACTTCGGAACTACAACAAGATCGTGGATAAGGCTCACAGATGAAACCATCGGACCTTTAATCCCTTCTATTCACATCCTCTTCGACAGCTTCTTTGTAGCACCGATGACCCAGAAATTATTTGGACAGCACTACAAACGGCTGAGGGCTTGCCTAACTACAGACTCCCTTGCCGAGCTCACATCGAAGGCGAACAAAGAAGGAGACTTCAAGGTTAAACTTAGGTTTCTGACACAACAGATCCCTTCTAGATAGCCTACTTCTCCATTTTCATCTCTTTCTTATACAGACAATGACCCTTCTGAAGCACTGTACGATTTTCTCGAAATGTCTGCTTACTTTCCTCCTATGAATGATTTCAATTATCCTTTCTTGAGTACTGATAAAGAATGGTTTATTGTAGAAGGTTTCGTGTATGATACTGAATGGTGCAATCCCCATCACATTGCTCCGTTCAATCTGCATGATTTCTATGCCTTCTATAAACCTGAGCCTAATAAGTTCAGTGAAAAACTACTCTTATCATTCAGTCCCAAGAGTACAAGACGCCTCAAATGACTCTTGAAGGATAAGGAGTGAAAAGGTAGATTCAGAAGGAGTCTTGAATGGAAGAATCAAAAATATGGTTTGCCTGATGAACTCATGCAACCATTACTGCCATCTGATGAAGAGGAATCGGAATTGGATTCAGAGCACTCCATAGAAATAAGACCAAGTGCCTTGCCGACTAATGTTCAACAATCTCTTGATCTTGAACAATCTCGTTTTCTTGTCTCATATGCATTTAACAATGCGCTGACTGATTTCTTTGGATTCTAGTCATAAACAATGGCTCTTCCCATGAACACTGAGTTCAAGATTGAATCCACCTTCCAATCCCGTATTCCTGTTCTTACTGGAGCATCTAACTACGCTTTATGGCGAACCCACATGGTTCAAGCCTTACAAGGAGTTAGCATTTACCCCATCATCAATAGAACCCTCACTTGGCAAAGCCTTGCCACACATGTTCCCACAGCAGCAGGTGTTGCAGAACACTGGCTCCCTAATGACGACAGTCGTAAATGGGTTGCTGTGGACATGAGAGCAGTGTCCTTTATAGGAATGATGATGGAGGATCACCTCCAGATCTATGTCAACTTCGACTACATTGATCCCAATGACCCAATGTCTTTAGCCGCTGATCTCTGGGACAACTTGCAAAATCTATTTGCATCCACTGGAATCTCTGGGATATTTCTCCTCTTTCATCAACTCACTCAACTCCATATCCACGAGAAACATGCTCTCGAAGATATAGCTCAAATAATCACCTTGTACCATCAGATGAATGCCGCAGGCTTATAGTTACCTGAAGACCTATGAGCTATAATGATGTTAATGAGACTACCAGACTCTTGGTATCAGTTCTCATCAACTCTGGTACAAACAACACCTCCTGCCGATTTTAATTTGGATACAATCCAAACTAGAATCATCAACGAACTTAACTATCGTTCTAGCACTAAACTGCTGTCTCACAGAATATCCAATATGGAGACTGAACCACAGTCATATGCTAATGTGATAAAGTGTGGACCTCCCTCCAATAACAATTGGAAGAGGAATCAGAAAGGGAAACAACCACAAGGTCAATCCCAATCTGAACCGCCCAAACAAAAGCAACAACCACAAAGGAACTATTCTCATCCAGGCACATCTACCTCTCATGAGGGACAACCTCCCAAAAAGAAGCAGAACCGTTCTAACAAGAATGAGAAAAATGCCAGACAGAGACAGAATGCTAAAGGCAAACAAAAAGCCTCTAACGAGTTTGAAGGAGTCGTCAATGAATTTGATGGAGCTATGTCTTTTGAAGACATAAGATATGTCGAAGAAGAATATCTTGATCCAACCCTACATTTTATGGATCACCTAGAAGATTACCAGATGGAGTACAAAGATGACAGTATGGACATTGCATCCACACATGCAAAAGCAGGATGGGATGGACCAGGACCTTCTACTCTCAACTCACTAGCTTCCCAC
>JBBPTE010000002.1:88498-104625 GCA_038093935.1 Tylopilus cf. pallidocervicolor | reverse complement strand
TGGCTTCTTTGCATCATTTGCAAATTGTCCGGCGGCTAGCATGCTCTCCTTGTCCGTGACCGTGCCAAAGTTGATTAGCAAGGCGCCCAGAACACAGCTCAAGTCGTACATCTCCTCAAGTGCTGTAGCCATGATCGGACTTGCACCCAACGCTAGAGTGGCGTTAGCAGACTGGTTTGCCACGACGATATTAGTGATCTACAAGAAATGAGCCTATGAGGTCAAACGTGCAACCCTAGTCACCTGGTGAATGAGCGGTTTGGTCTCCTTTATGACACGCAGTAGTTCGACAACTTTTTCCTTGATCGAATCCACAGTGTACGCCAAAGATACTTCACCTAATTGTATGCTTAGGTTCGACCAGGACCGATAAGCGTCTTTCAGTTGTTTTGCGGGCTTAAGAGGCTCTGGAGATGCAACTATTTCTGAGACGACAGCCACACCATCTAATTTATGCCCTGTAGTTGACACAGATCCATGCAGGGTCCTCAAGATGTTACTAGACTTGATGCCCCCTGTTGGGTACTTAATTGCCGTGGTAACAGAGGGCTAGAACGGAGTGGCACCTATGGCAACGGCCTTCACAAATGTACCGTCTAAAACTGCGAGCAGTGGCCCAACTGCTCGTACACCAAGGGCAGGGGAAGTGAGTTTCTTTGTATTGGTGGCCCAAACCGACCCGATGCCAACATAATCGGCTCCGTCTTCCACGGCCTTTTTGACGTGGTCTATATTGTTGCAAGATACGCCAATTATTTTTCCCGGTGGGAGGAGGCTTCGAGCGATATGCACTGGCATATCCGTTTGTCCAAGGTGCACGCCATCTGCATCGACAGCCAGCGCGACATCGATACGGTCGTTGATAAGGAGGGGGACACCGTAATCTTTGCACAAGTTTTTAGTTTCATAGGCAATCTGCAGAAACTACGTTGGGGGAAATCAGGACAAAAGGCGATTGGTCAATGGAGTGACTTGGAAGGGGTATACAACATACTTCGGCCGTATCTGCTTTCTTCTCCCGAACTTGTACAACGGTTACCCCACCATCCAGAGCCTGTGTGTCCGATCAACCAAACTCGCGCGAACGTTGGGAGAGAAGTTACTTCTCTAACGAAGTCACGATATGCCTGCGCGGAATAACGTAAAAGGCTAGGCAAGTGCTTGCAGGCATCGGAGATGTACCTTTCCCTTCGGAAGTAATTCACGTCCGGTGACCAGATAGAGAGTGTAGTCAATTGGCTTCATCGTCGAAACTCTTTGAGTGGTCACTAGTAGCTCTTTGAGCGACGAATATCCATTGATGACCTAATGAGATTCTGTTTGACTTTGCAAGAGGTTGGATTTGGTAAACTATGCGTGTGTTGTCAATTCCCCCCAAGCACTGGTTTTCTACGACACCAAAACATTACAACACACCAGGAACCTCAACGTTTCTGAAACATCATGTTTGTCTCCGTAATTCTGAGACAGCAGCCAAGGTCGCAGAGGCCTTCGTTCCAGCTGGCACGAGAGACAAGGTCGTCATTGAGGCATTTCCAGGTGCGAATAAATTTCCAGGTCTGCGACTGTGTTAGACTGATGGTAGTCTTGTAGGTCCGGGAATGTTGACGCGAGCGTTGCTGCAGCTTCCGAGGGAAAGGATACGCCGGATCATCGTGCTCGAGAATGCTGGGTGTCATCTTGACAGCCTCCGGGTAGGTTTACATCTTTTTCCGTTTCTTGCGGTACATTGATTGTACTCAGCTACTTCAAATGGTCGATTCTCGCGTGCTGGTCCTGCCATGGGACGGATATGCGTGGACTACCTATCGCAATCTAGAAACCGAGGGTCATCTATACGATGTTGAACCTTCCAGTTGGCAAGAGCGTATGTTTACCGGTCCTCATGGAAGCACGTAGGTTCAACTGACCTCTGTCACCATCAGCTGACCCTCCACTCCGTTTTATTGCACATCTCCCGACTTCCATCTATGGGGAACAGCTTATTGCACAATTATTACGACTGGTACCTGACCGCGGTTGGCTGTTCCGCTATGGGAGAGTTCCTATGAACTATATAATGCATGATTTTGTGTGGGAGGCATGTCGCCATTATTGTGCTACCGGGGCCAGTCTGACGTACTTTTGCAGCGTATATCGGCAAATACGAGCAATGCGAGCAAGCTCAGAAATCGATGCAAATTGTCTGTGATAGCTGAGGCTGTTGCCTCATTTCGAGAAGTCGTTCCTTCGAGTATCCTTCAACCGTATGAAGCACACTTTTGGCCGCCAAGCATCGCCGCTGCCGAAGGTCGCTCAAAGAAGAACCGACAAAACAGAAATATGGTGGCCATCACTATAGATCCCTTGTTAGAACAGGTCTCGTCTCGATTTTCTAGCATGAGATGATAACTCAGATTCTATTAGACCATCGAAAAAGGGCTCCTTGACAAGTGGGATTACTGTTTGCGAAAACTATTTGTCCTCAAGTCAACCCCACTGAACCGTGCTATCTCGTATGTCAGGTTGGCTTGTAAGGTCTCGATTACTCATCGTTTGCTAGTCATCTCGCCCCAGGTGCACTATCTTTGTTGACGACACTTGCAGATAGTTCACCCTCTGGTCGTCATGGAGTGGATACTTCTAAACCTGTGCGTGAGATGGATGTACAAGATTGGGCAGCACTAGTGCAAGCTTTTCATTCATGGCCATTTGCCCCTGATGTTAGTTTGCAAACTGTCTGCCAGTTTTACATGCTAACATTTTTATATAATTTAGGATTTACTTATAACAGATTCATTTTCTCGTGAGGACAGACTTTAGATAAACTGATACATCATACTGTTATCCGCGAAGGATCGTGCATAATATGCTCATCTCTGTGCGGCTGCCGCATTCCCAGTTGCCTGGGTATAGTTCGGTGGGGGGACCTCGTTAACGGCAATAGAGCTGTGATCAACCGTCGCAGTACTCTGAGGGCGTCGAAAGCTCGCAAGTTTGGGAAATTCATTGGACAATGACAGACCCCCTCCGGGTGCGTCTGGGAGTGGCCTCCGTCCTGAACCCTGTAAAGACAAACATACTCGGCACCTCCGAAGCAAATAAGACGAGCGACATACCTCGTCCGCTGCGGACTGAGTCGGCGAACTCACTGTATCAATGATGCTTCGGGAGTCACGAGCGCCGGATGTTATGAGGCCACTTCCATCACGGTGTGCTGTATGATTGTTCACTAACTGTTGGCCCCTCTCTGAAAAGGCCTGAGCAGAGGGGTCGTTTCGCAACAGAGTTGCGTTGCTTCTGGTCTCGAGAGACGAAGAAATGCCAGTCGGGGCTATCGTAACCGAGTCAGGGAGACGTTGGTGGAGAGTATAAGCTCGGTAAGCGTCATGTTGAGCGGCCAGAGCAGCTTTCCAACGCCGATAGAACAAGAACGCAGCTGCTGCACACAAAACTGCGACTACGACTGCAATAACTATGCCAGCAATTGCTCCTGAGCTGAGTTTGCTAGGATGAAATAAGCCTGCTGCAGCGGCCCTAGGTACCTTCATGCCACTTACTTTTGCGAAATACCGTTCGAGTTCGAGTTCGATGATGAGGGGAGAGTGGTAGTACTATACGGCTTTGTCAGCAAGATGATTGAAGGATAAAATCGGTGGCAAAGTTACTTGGCGGTACTCCACAACTGTGCATAATCGATAGTAAGAGATTGACCACTCGCGGCTGGGAGGTTGGTAAGAACGAGTTGATGCAAACCCGGACCAAGATTATCAGCGTGATAGATCATAACCTCGTAGTTGGTAGGGTTGTCCGAATAAGCATTCGATGCGTTATACTGTAGAGTCTGGCCACCGTCCAACTGAGCAGAGTAAGGTCCGTTGGAGGGCCCTGAAGTCCCGAAAAGGCTTATGACCTCGGCTGAAGACAGTGTTAGAGGTGGTCACGGTGCACTGAAAAACGACCTGCCCTGTATGGTGCATAAGTTAACAATATCAGATTCGAGGAGGCGAGGCTCACTGTGAAGGTGAAGGTGACGCTTGCATCGTATGTTTGAGTGATGCTAGGACAGTCGAGAGATTGAGCCATAGGAAACTAATCGGTTGATACTGCTTACTGGCCAGTGCCGTTGCTGAATAGGCCAAAGTTGATGGTGCTGGACGAGGTGGTGCTCCAAGCTGGTTCCTGGTATTGAAAGCGGGAGTCCGTGTCTTGAACCATTTCGACAACTAGCTGGTCGTCCGTATTTCCGACTTGCGACTGCCACATAATCTATGCGATGTTTGATGGTTGACTGCTCGGCAGGAGATTTTGACTGACCATGTCGATGTCCACGTAAAGACTGTTGGACGCAGTGTTTGTCAATTTTATGGTATGCATTCCTTGGTCGAGCGACGATATGTTGAACAGGGATTGCTGGAACAAGTTGTTCCCGGCGCCGTTGAAGCCTGAATAGGTTGCGCCGTCCACTTGGACGGTGTAACTCCCATGATTTGGCCGGTTCGCGCCATAAATCCAGACGGCAGTCCCGTTGAAGCTGAACGTTGCCAGGCCATCTGTCACGTTGTTGGTCGTGAATGTGCCGAGGTAGTAGCTGTGGAGAGGATGGGCACGCCGAGCGAGATACAAGCTGGAGGACGCACTCGGTGGCATATGTGTCGTATTGGGCTGTACCGGGGAGCCAGGTGGCGTCGTACACGATCAGAGGGGACTTGTCGTCGATCACGTTGGTGACCAAGGGCATCCTGGTCGCGACGGCGGCGGGAGGGAAGACGGTGTTTCTTGCAGCGGTGTCATGCGCCTTTCGAGCGTCGCCGGTCTCCAGAAATGCGTGACGGCAGTGCTCGCGCGTGGGAATCCACTGACGCGATCGGGACGCGTTTGTTGACGCGCGACTTGACCGCTCCTCCGATGGCCCCCCTCGCCCTCGTCCCCATACACGCGCGCGTGCGCGCGCTGCTCCGCTCGACGTGCAACGGAACATTCACCATCGCTGGCAGGTCTGCAGAGCGCGACGTGATCACGAAATTCGTCGCGTCTGCCCGGGAGACTGTCCCATCACTCAAGTCGTCCCTGTTCATCTCCGGAACACCTGGAACCGGAAAGACGGCACTCGTCAGCTCTGTTCTAGCAGACCTCGAGTTTTGCCAGGATCTAAGGATAGTGACCGTCAACTGCATGGCATTGAAGAACGTGGACGATCTCTGGGATTGTCTCTGCGAAAATATCCAGACCTCTACGTTGGTCAAACGGAGCAGAGGCGTAAAGGCAAAGGGGAAGCGACTTCTCGATAGATTACTCGCGTCACAAGAGCGAAAATGGTACTGCATCCTTTGGCATCTTTCTGCGTGTGTTGACGTACCATTACAGTCTCATCGTCCTCGACGAGCTCGACCACATTGCAAAGTCTCCCCATGCACTCTCTGCCATCTTTGCCTTTGCTCGCAAACACTCCTCTGCTGTTCGCATCATTGGCATTGCAAACACCCATACCCTCCCCGTCTCCGCAAGTCTCTCGAATGACGAGACAGCGAACGTCTTGACCCTCCACTTCGGCGCGTATACAGCTCCCCAACTACTCGAAGTATTACGAGCACGTTTATCACCCCTGTCCGACGCTCAAAACTCGGAGCAACTCAGCAAGTTTTTGCCAGTCGGTCCCTTGACCTTGCTTTCCAAAAAGATTGCCTCTCAAACTGGTGATGTAAGGACCCTTTTCGAAGTCCTTCGAGGTGCAATTGACCTTGCCGTCTCATCTTCCACCCCTAACGTCGACAACCCTCTCGAGGCGCCTGTGCCTCCCGTTACACCAAACCATATCTTGGCAGCTCTCAAATCGTACTTGCCTTCCGCCAACTCTCATTCTAATCCCTCAGTCCCACACGCTGCCATCCAGTCTAGTAATAGTGAGACAGCGGTAAAGGTTCGCAACCTCGGCCTACAATCAAGATTGGTGTTGCTTGCGGTCGTCCTTGCCTCAAAGCGGAAAGATGCTGCTCTCCCTTTATCTTCCATCTCAAATTCTCCCCTCAAGACCCCCACCAAACGCACAGGCTTGGCCTCCAAGCTCCGCATTCTCGAACTCCCCCAACTCTATACTTTTTATGCCACTATCCTGGAACGCTCCGAACACGGGATTTTTACCCCCGTTTCTCGCAGCGAGTTCTCCGACCTAGTTAGTGTGTTGGAGACGTCTGGCATCGTGTCATCGTCCGCCTCTGGCGCGACAAGCCATTCTCCCTCAAAATCGGGTCGTCGTGGTCTCGGTCGAACGGCGTCGTTCGGATCGCCGAGCAAGAGCGCTGCTTTCGTTCAAGAGATTCAGTTGGTGGATTCGCTGCGAGTCGAAGAGGTGCTGCGCGGATTGGGCGTGGACGCAGCATCAACCAACACCGACCCACGAGAGGAAGAGGTGCGTGCAATATGGATTCGCGAAAATAGGCGGACTACCAAAGACTTGACTCCCATTCCACATTCTGTACGAGATCCAAACCTCATGGGTGGGGTTTTCGAGAGCTGATTTCTTTTCCGTATCTTGTACGATTACCATCGCGTAGCCATTTCTTGTTTATGCTCATTGTTAGATCTCGTAGGGAATGTTTACCTTATGCTTATAGATTTATACATGCACAAAGACAGGACTATCACTCTCACAATGTAATTTGATTGCATGCTACAATTCGGACAGCGACGTCTCAGGGTCTCAACCACCAATCGTTCTGGTTCAGGGATGTCAAGAGATACCGGAGTGCATCTATCCCGCCTGGAGGTACCCGAGATTCCCATTCCAGATGTGCAGCTTGGACTTGTTCTGGTCCCTGATTTTTTCCATACCTTTCTGCCATGATTTCCAATGTCCGGATCTATCCGTTGGATTAATGACGATCATACTGACAAGTACAGCTGGACTAACCAATGCAGATACTTTCCCACGAAAAGAAGCATACAGTGCATTCATAGCGGATGACGCTTGATACTCCTCCGTTCGACCATCCTTCAGATCACCTACCAGCACACAAAACTCGAGAACCACTTCCAAGGTACCTCGCAAAAGGTCGCCAGCAGCCCTTTGAGTCGACCGTAAGAGGCAGGCGCTCAGGATATCGTCTAGAACAGATGAGTGACACTCGGCAAGGGCAAAAACATCCCTAAAGCCGATCGGTGCATCAAGAGTCTCACGACACGCCGTGATACGCAAAAGAAAGGCATCAAAATTGCCTCCGATGGCGGTATCATAGATATATGTGGAAAGGTGGTTGAGAAACGAATGTGCTGTGAACCGGAAGTGAAACAGCAGTCGGCGCGGAGATGAGAGTGTCGGGAATAGAAGAAGCGCGCTATTACGTGTCAGGCGGAAGACGGAGCGAATCGCGCACTCGACTATGCTAGGTTAGCCATCGGACATAAAAATACCGGTTAACTCACCTCGTGTCAGGCGGAGTAAGAGAGCGAATATTCTCTGATACTTTGACAAGACCGCCGTTGGAATCAACGCTTGCAGGGGTCGTGGGACCTTATAATCAAGATATAAGAAATCCAACGCTCTGTTGCACGTAAGCATGGCCGTCGTGTTCGTCTCGGATTAAATTAGGCGTACTCGATAGCTAGTAGTTTCTATCAGTTACACTCCAGATTAAATAGATTGTCAACCTACAGAGAGGGTCAAGCCATCGTTCCTGTCCCCTTCCACTGAGCTCACGTATAGCAAAACCCAGGCGAAACTCCGCCTCGCCCATCACATGTTGTACGCCATCTACATCAGAAGCAGTGCTTTCCGCACTTTGAGGATTATTTTGCTGGGAATCAACTATAACAGTGCGGAGGAGGAAACTAAGCTCGGATCCACCTGGGGGCCACGAATCTCTGGTCACCAGGAGGGGTGCCAATCCTACTGGCCATCGACCTGTGTGAGATTGGTCAGGTAGCGTTGTACCTTTCGACTTGTATCGTAGGAGATTGTACAATTGTACGCTGTGGCTTTCTCTATCCTCTGCATCGGAAAATAAGGCGGCAGAGAGTCGCGATTTGAATGAATGTGAGGTGAGTAACACATGAGACCGAAGTAACTCAAGATGGGCATCGATGCAGAGGAAGGAAGATCGGTCAAGGAACACTGCCAAAAGCGCGCGGGAGAGGGATGCAGCATGATCCTGAAGAGGCGCAAATACGACTTCGCATAGAAGGGAGGGATTCGATGCGATGTTGGGTAATATGTCCGGAAAGCTGACTATGAGTTCATCAAGGACCGCTTGAGAGTCGTGGTCTGAGGATGAGAAGGATCCCGGTTCCAAATCAAAGACTCTAAATCCCGCAACCACATCATGATCGTCTAGAGATTGACCTGCATGTGAGCGATCCAGGCTAGGCAGAGGTGAAACCGCTTCTGGAGCTCTAAGGCCATCATGAATCTCGATGCCGTTCCATAGGTTCTTGATACCTTCTTCATTCCATATCCATGATATTTCTCTCGACGGTAATTCAGTAGAGAAAACAGGATGCTCCGGTTTTGCAGCCTCGAGTAGCTTCAATGACTTGTGGGCCGCCGGGAGGATGCTCGCCAAATTGTCTGGGACAAAGTTTGGAAATGGACCTTCTGCGTCGATGCCATCTTCCTCACTACGCCAAGAATTCTCTGGCTCATCACCCTCAAACGTCAGGTCCATGAGCTGAGTTCTCTCGGTGGTGGTGGTGGCATGCTCCCGGCGGGTTTCTCCGTAGGCCAGTAACCTGCAAAGCGCGCAGATGTACGGCTTGGATGAGACTGTCAAAATGTATGCTATGATAGCCGTGACGCTGCGGGGAGAATGACGTTCTACATGCATCTCGAAAGTTTCGTAGACAAGGGACAACAGGCCGACCGGGGAGGTTGGGATATCGGAAATTTTTCCTGAAGTACTGTCTATACTCTGGCTTCGAATTGAGGACAATGATGCCAACTGGGTGGATTTAGATAACCATTACGCACCCTAGAACACATCGAGGCAAGAGAGACTACGATCTGCTCTAGCTCAGCGTAGTAAGACCACAAGGTAACAAGGGAGTGAACATTCGAAAATCCTGCAGCATGAGAAAGCGGCCCGCACGACAGACGGTTCCGAATAAACATCAGGGTTGATGAGAGACCATGAGCAAATGCATGCACAGTGGTATTGGTACGCCTTGTCTCGATCTCAAATTCGTATAAGTCGTAGAGAGCGCAAACGACCACCTTACCTCCTACGAAGCTCCTGGATAAGCTGTTCTAGCCGACGTACGAGGGTACCCAAGTCAAGAAAACGTTGCAAAATACTTCGGAGATGGTTACTATAGCATGGGATGCAAGGGGTCACGAACCTTGGCGACGTCAAGTTGGACTCAGACGCGTCTGACGACACCACTCGGATAAATAATTGCGCGTGCTTATCCCACACGTATAATGGCGACGAGGTTCCCAGTACAACCAAGTGGAGAGAACTAAACAAATCACTTTCCGAGATTCGGGCGACTTTCATACATTGCGTATGAGTACTAGGCTGGGACCTAAATCACCATGATCAGCACAGATTCTTCCATTGTCCTGCATTCGAAGATATGTCATTGAAGACTGACCAATTTCGGAGGGGACCCAAGTGCCTAGGATGTTGTTCGGTCAAGAATGGTGAGTCTTGACTGTTCAAAGGAGGACTTCGACCCCAAGAGAATGAACGATCCTGTTATATACAGTGAGTTACACCATCAGTTATTAGAAGAGGCACGCACAACCCCTTGAGGATGAGGAAGTGACGCCTCAGTCCATAGTGAAGATTTAGAAACCTCTGTCGATGCATCTAAAGATATTTTCGCACGAGACGGTGGGAGACACGACGGGGGTTGAGCAGGTGATTCATGCAGCTTTCCAGATTGGGTGGGTAATGATTGTATAGTTTGGACGATTGGATCTTGGGGTTTGTCGTCCAACCGAGGTATAGAGAAATATGGCGAGATGGGTTCTAGGACGGGGAGAATAAACTTTTCGTGTTCCTGAAGCCACCCGACCGTCGCATGTTCCATCACGATGCGCATCTGCAAGAAGAGAGCCTTGACCGAGCACTTGATCTAGCCTACCAACAACTTGGCCTCGCGGAGATCTTGGGCAATTACATAATCCGGCCTGAAAAGGCAAGCGTTGTCCTTTGTACTTGTGTTTGAAACAGACTATTCAAGCAGTCGGGAACCATATTTGCAACCAACGGTATCAACCGTGCAGTATCATCTACGTCGGATAGCACGTTCAATTCTTTTCGCAAACTTGAAAATCTCAATCTCTGTCGAGTCAACATGCTTTGTGATAATCTCACGTGGACATCTCTATGAAATGAAGGGTTCTATGGCAAACATAGTGCACAAAGCTTGACGTTCCCCTGGGTTCTTCGACGAGTTGACTTGCCAACACACCGCTTGTCAAAATCTCAATCTCCGCTTTCCTTCTGGTGTGCAAAATCCGCATGAGTTCTTTTCTGTAGATGAGATAGAGATATCAGAATAACGCCACGTAAATTATCTCGGATTCCGTGCCTCCACTCCGCAGGTAAACTATTTCCATGATGTTGTAACATTGCCAGGGCCTGTAGCGATGTCAGTTTAGCAATATCACCAATGATCGAAAACCGCACGACTTGCCTTCTTTTCATCATGCTTGGTGATTGGAACCAGTGAATCCAGATGAATACCTAGGCTGTGAAGAATGTTTAAGAAGAAGTATCGTGGACTTGATTGCACCGTACTCCGCGAGTTCTGATGCCTTTATCCCAAGCCATTGGATGCGATGGGCAGCGAGCCTCCCGTTCTCGTGTCGTAGGTTTTGACTACCGTATCTATAAACTGAAAGTATGTCCAGGCCATAGGCATCTCCGTCGACCAGTCCCATTATTGGTACGCTGAAAAGCTCTTAGGTGTCTACAAATATATCCGGACCGCTTACTTGTCGGGCAAGTTGTCAGATAATGTCTTTACAAGTTGTCGAGTGGCGATGTCTGGGTATCCTTTACCCTGCTCGAGGTGAGCGGGATCCACGACGACAGATGTGATATTTTACGGTGATAATCAGCCCGCATCCTGGCAATCCCGGATACTTGGTAAATTGCAATCGGCATAGTGTCTGAAAGATTGCCTGGTATCTGTCAATAGTAGTCAACCCTGAGAAAGCAGTGTGTTACCTCTTTCTCGATCACGAGAACCCATCTAACATCGGACCTGACTTCAAAGCGTTCGATGTCTTCTCCAGCCGGGATCAACATGCCCTGTTCGCGGCATTGGGCGTGTCGGACGCATGAGGAGGCCCTCCGTACCTCGGAATCATTTACCCGCAAAACTTGTCCATCCAAAAGATGTATCATTAGACCACTACCGCAGAGGAGACCCTTCGAGGCGGCACGCTATACACACGAGTTTAACCAGGAAGATAGTTTCAGGCAGCATACTGACTATGTTCAGATCCCCTCTGTCGAGCTCCAAGGTTGCTGCAAGGTCGTCCACAAGCTTCCCTGATGAGATTCCATCGAGTTAACCCGTCTATATGCATACCTTGTCAACCGTCTTCTGTGATTTGAACAGAGTGACATCTTTGTAGAATAAATCGCTGTGATCTGGAAATTTGTTGACTGAATTCAGGGAATATTCCTCCTACCGTTTGGTTAGTGCGAGGTCCTGACTGAGGGCCTCGTGTGCAAAATTCATTACTCGTAGGAGTTGTGCTGGTGAGCAGTCAGTGTATCCGATGCGACGAATAGTACTTTTCCTTTGCATACCGATCGGCCTTGAACTCGGGCTCTTGCCCAGAGCGGGGAAGCGGAGCACCCGAGAAGCGCATCTACAGATACAGGATTTATTAGCAATACAGAGAAAAAGACGATTATTGGCATTCACCCTGTATTCTTATCTTTTCTTCTGGCTGCGATTTGAATCTCAACTTTGTCGCTGATCTGTCTATGTGAATGCATTCCCGCGACAGATCCTAGATCTCGTCGGAACTTTGTGAGGGGAGCCACGATTTGCTCCAGGATGTTGAGTGTGAGATGCTCGATCTGTGCTATTGTTTCACTGACCCGACCAGTTTGTATGCGCTCAGAGGAATAGAATATGAAGCGTACGTTGTAGTGTTGTGGTCGTTGAGCTCTTCCTCGTCACTGTCAGTTGCATTGGACACTCTGTGGGGCGATAGCCCTGGATTTGGGAGGACCGTGTCCACTTCTGACTTCCACATGTTATCAACGTCTCACAGGCTGTTTGAGCGTGAAGAGATGATGGCGGAGTACTTGCAAGAGTTGGCAGGCGACACAGAGACCGATACTAATCATTGCATGCCGTATGCGACATAAATATACACAAGCCAATCATACAATGCGATGGAAACGATGATCAGCCCCACTTTGGTACATCTATGCCAAACCAAAGGGGGAGTTTCTGCCAGAAATCCTCCTTTGCTGCAAGGACTGCAGAAGAGAATTCCGCACGGCATACCTCGCATGTCCGCATGGTGGGAGGGCTGTCGTCAGGAACGCTTTCCCTGCTTTGCATCGTCTCGGCATCGGACATGGCGCACAAGGGATCTGAAGTGCGGTGGCTGATGATACCGTTGATGTCTCGGAGGAGCTCGAAGGTGATGGCCTCGAACGCGATGTGACAAGCACGCTGTACCAGGGGGTTTGGGTCGTTGCGACGAAGACACCAGGCGGAGGGAGCCCTTCCTTCGAGTTCGTTGACGATAAATGTGGAAAAGTAGCGGGCAGCATGTTCGCGTCCACGGAGAACGGAGAGGAGATCGCATTCGTCGAGACGGAGGTAGTCGCCAAGTTGGGGATTGAAGACACCTGTCGCGGCTTCGCTTGGGGCAGAACGAGAAAGATCGTACATGGCAGAGGGTAAAAGAAAGGGGGCGCTAATGTCTCTGGCCAGATTGATGACCTCTCTGCGGTGAAGAATGGAGTAAGTCAGCAGATGTGGGCACGAGGGATTACCGACACGGGGTGGGGCAGACTGGGGCGGGGGGCGTATACGCCGTCGGGGGAGGTCACGGAGTGCTCGCGGGACTCCCACTGGGACAGGTTTGTTGGCCAAGAGGAGGAGAGGACGCGCAGGATGTCGTGGCGGATGCGGTGGACCTTGTAGGTGGTGAGGACGCGGAGGAGACTGGCGACGACAGGAAAGCCGGGCTCGTCGTAGGAGAGAAAGGAGCTGGGAAAGGTCAACGCGCGCGGGGAAGAGGCAGGTCGGGAAGGGACAGACATGCCGTCGTAGAGGGCCTGCAAGAGGTGGGCGATGCTGCGGGACGGGTCGGGGAGGGCGAGGACGGGGCGGCCCTCGATGGGGTGTGCGGTGTCGGCGGCGGCGATGAGGTCGCGGAGGACGGGGGAGTGGCGGACGAGGAGGCCCTGGTGGACGATGAAGTAGTCGGCGCCGGCGAGGAGGGCGATGTTGCCGTCGACAAAGGAGAGATCGGCGTGGCGGACGAGCTGGGCCATGGACGAAGGGTGCGTGGGAATTCTGGCTGGACGCGCCTCAAATTTCCACGTCTGCCCTGTTTCGCTCTCCAACATGGCTGAGATCGCATCCCGACTCGTTCCCGGCGCACCGCCCCAGATCGCTCTGTCCAAGTCCCAGAGGAAAAAGCGCAGGACAGGCAACAAGAGCAAGACGCCTGGCTCCCCCGCAGAGGGCTCCGTCACCCTCCCCGACACCCCGGCCGCACCGCTCCCGGACGCTGCCCCCAACGACACCGACCCCAAGGAGGAAACCGCAGCCCATGAGCCCGTCGCAGCCTCCGAGGCCCCGACACACGACGACCTCTCCACCAAATCCAGCCCCATCATCGAACTCGTCCAGAAGCGCATGCGCGCCCTGAACAAGAAAATCGTATGCTCTATTCGTCCTCTTATCCTTCCCAATGGCTTGCGCTGTTAACTCGGCCGACCCCACAACAGTCGCGTGTCGCAAGCTATGCAACAACCGATCATGAAAAACTCAATGACGACCAAAAACGGTCTCTCAAATCACTTTCTTCTCTCGAGGCCGTCTACAAAGAGCTCGAAGACGTCAAGAAGTCAATAGAGGTGTGTATGATCATAATCGGTGGTCACGAACGACCATACACGCAACACCCTTGTAGGCATACGAAGCCCAGTTATCCCGTGATCAAGCATCAAAGCGTGCAGAGACAGAACACACAGAGTCTCTCAAGGTTCAAGAAGCTCTTTCCTCTGCGCAGGCAAGGCTTCACAACACCGTCCCGCCCCGCCCCTTATCTCATCTCGTGCACTCTTATAGGTTTCCTATGCATCGAGGACCTCTTCAATACTGACCCTCATTCGTTTGCGTTCCGTACTCGCAGGCGATGTCCCCCCCGTAGTGTTAGATGTCGATGAAAGCGAAGGCTCAGCCATCTTCACAGCTTGTGATGCGCTTTTGGGCGAAGAGAGCGAGATCAAAAATACTATTCTTTCTGGCCTCTTGTCTGGCGAGGGCGATCTCAATGGTGTTTCGTGTAAGTCGGTTGAATTTCGAGATCACGAGACCAGTTAACCCTTGCTCCAGATACCCGACTGTTAAGTATTACACAGTCTTTCTTCAATCCACCGCGCGAGCCTTCTCCCCTGCCAGCCGAGGCAGAGCCCGCCGAAACTGAGGCCGCACCAGTAGACGAGCCAGTCGCAGGTATTCCTGGTTCTTTGAATGTCTCGGGCAGCTTCCGTTTCATGCAAGCAAGCGAATTGGAGGCCTCGACATTCGAAAACACTGCAAAATGGGTGGAAAAAACGGACGAAGAAACCAACGATACTTCTGAAGAACAACCTCAAGTTGTCGAAAATGTCCCCATCGAGCCTGTTGAAGTCGGTATTTCCACTGTGTTCGCTTGATGCACGTGATTAACCGGCCACGCAGACCATCTCCGCTCAACCAATTGACTGGGCAGAAGCAGATGAAGAAGGCGGGCTTCCTTCGATCGCGAATCTTCAAGCAAGTTTCGCGCCCTCTGGGTCGACGACGCCTGTCGTTCAAACAATCGAAGTGAACCTACCTTCTCCAGCGCCGCTCCCAAACGGAGATGTTTCCTCCCCACCACAAACAGAGGACGATGGTTTCATGCCAACAGCCCGTGGAGGTCGCGGACGCGGTAGGGGCCACCGTGGTGAACGGGGTAATTCACGCGGGGGCTTCCGTGGTGATAGGTCCGGTTTCCATCGAGGAGGGGACCGGGGTGGTTTCCGGGGTGGCAATCGAGGTGGCGACCGTGGTAAATACTTTTTAATAATTTCCTGTCCGTCTTGCAATAACGCTATCTCAGCTCATCGTGGCAATCGTACGGATGGTGATTGGCGCAGTGGCGATGGCGAAAATCGCGGTAGGGGTCGTGGCCGCGGTCGGGGGCGGGGTGGAGGTGGAGAACGAGGAGGTACGTAATTCCCGCGTGGACATGGCAAACACATCTACAAAAGTGACATGCAGGCTCGGGTCAACAAGAGTCGCGTATGGCAGCTACTTCATAGATTGGGTTGGTGCGTTGTCTTTTTGCAGCCAGTCAACTGGTCGAATGGAAATGTGTAATCACGTTACCCAATCCATGTGACTCCTCACTCAAAATGCCTTTGAACGGAAGCAATTTTAGGAAGTACTTATTGAGCTCCACCATTCATTCCGGCTAAATTTTACGTGGCCGTGCTTTCCGCGCAAAATGTCCCGATGCTATATTTGAATGCCACAGCCAGGCTCAGCGGTTCTTGCCCATCATTGCCGTCGCCCACAGTCGTCTTCCCTGTACCAATCTTCTTCCGGAATACGAGATGCCCGTACTCACCACTGTCATTGATGACAAGTCGCCTCTCATTTCGTATGACTCGACATGGCTTCCTGGGACATCCCAGGACGATAATTATGCTGTGGAGTGAGCCCACAGAAATCGTGTCCATTATCCTCTACCATGACACGTCAAATAGCTATTACCTCGGTACCTTTCAAAAGAATAGTGCAGCAGATGGCACCGCGACGTTCAGCTTTAACGCAACTGCCTTTTGGATATATGGTGCGAACAGACCCAACCATGGGACGTACACCATTGAAGTGGACTCCACGAGCTATCCCAACTTCAATGGCTCGGGAAACAACTTGTTCCAACAGACACTTTTCAGCACGAATGTCAG